>JAJSOF020000011.1:20368367-20450208 GCA_025594305.2 Periplaneta americana | reverse complement strand
ACAACTCTCTATCCCCGTGTTTGACGGGGAGAGTCAGGCAAAATTTCAAAAATGGTCATTTGACCTTCCAAAACAGAACATTCCTCACACAAGGAGAACGGAGCGGATTAGAGACCCGCCATTTTAGCTGTAGCATCCTCGCATGGTCAGTAATAATCACCGTTAAAATCCAGAAAACCCGTCGCAATTTTTTTCTAGCCTTATCTTTTGGGTACCTAAAATATTTGGGTCTTTATTCCGGAAATAATGGCCATATAGAGGAACGGGTGCGGCCCTGTATTCCCCTTGACTTACTTCTTACACGATAGCATCAAAATGGGAATCGCGAGCACAAACTGATTGTCGAGAAAAAGAAGAAGGGGTTAAACCCCATTCCGCCGACATTCTAGCCTCCATAACCTCGCAACACGTGTACTGAGAAAAAATCCGACGAGTGCGTTGAATAGAGCTCCTCGAACTCTATCCTAATGTAAAGGACAACTCTCTATCCCCTTTGCGTTTGGACGGGAGAGTCCGGCAAATTAAAAAAATGGTCATTTTGAACTTCCAAAACAGAACTTTCTTTACACTAGGAGAACGGAGCGGGTTTAGAAAGTAATAATCCGCCATTTTAACTGTAGCATCCTATCTTCAGGTAAGTAATAATCACCGATAACATAAAATGGGAATCAGGCAAATCCGTCCGCCGACTTTTTCTAGCCTTATTTTTTAAAACAACTTACCTAAAATATTTTGACCTTGGAACATCTCTAATTCCGCCATTTTAAATAATGGCCATAGCATGGAACGGGATGGCCCTTTTTGTATTCCCGAGATGCCCCCTTGACTTACTTCTTACACGATAACATCAAAATGGGAATCGCGAGAACAAACTGATTTTCGAGAAAAAGGGAAGGGTTTAAAACCCCATTCCGCCGACATTGTAGCCGCCATAACCCTCCGCAATACGTGTACTGAGAAAAATCCGACGAGTGCGTTGAATAGAGCTCCTCGAACTCTATCTTTTCAGTGTAAAGGTCATTTGACAACTTTCTATCCCCCATTTTAGTCCGTTTGGACGTCGCAGAGTCTTTTGGGTACAAAATTAAAAAAATGGTCATTTTGACTTACCCTTCCAAACAGAACTTTCTCAATACACAGGGGAGAACGGAGCAAGTGTTGAATAGAGCTCCTGAACTCTATCTCTAGAGGCTCCACCATTTTTGGTCATTGTAACATCCTAGGAGAACGCATGGTCAGTAATAATCACCATGCTAAAATCCAGCAAATCCGTCGCACTTTTTCTAGCCTTATTTTTTTGGGTACCTAAATATTTGGGTCTTCTAATTCCGGAAATAATGGGCATAGCGAGGAACGGATGCGGCCCTGTATTCTCCCTTGACTTACTTCTTACACGATAGCATCAAAATGGGAATCGCGAGCACAAACTGATTGTCGAGAAAAAGGGGAGGGGTTTAAAAACCCCCAATCCGCCGACAAAACTCCCCATACGTACTGAGAAAAATGACGAGTTGAATAGAGCTCCTCGAACTCTATCTTTCAGTGTAAAGGACAACTTTCTTTCCCCGTGCGTTTGGACGGGAGAGTCCGGCAAAATTTCAAAAAATGGTCATTTTGACCTTCCAAAACAGAACTTTCTATACACAAGGAGAACGGAACAGTTTAGAGACCCGCCATTTTAGCTGTAGCATCCTCGCATGGTCAGTAATAATCACCGCTAAAATCCAGGAAATCCGTCGCACTTTTTCCTGCCTTATTTTTTGGGTTCCTAAAATATTTGGGTCTCTAATTCCGAAAATAATGGCCAGAGCGAGGAACGAGATGCGGCCCTGTATTCCCTTGACTTACTTCTTACACGATAGCATCAAAAAGGGAATCGCGAGCACAAACTGATTATCGAGGAAAAAAGGGGAGGGGTTTAAACCCCCATTCCGCCGACATTCTAGCCCCCATAACCCCGCAATACGTGTACTGAGAAAAAATCCGACGAGTGCGTTGAATAGAGCTCCTCGAACTCTATCTCTAGTGTAAAGGACAACTCTGCGTTTGGACGGCAGAGTCCGGCAAAATTTCAAAAAATGGTCATTTTGACCTTCCAAAACAGAACTTTCTCTCTTTTGGGTTCCTAAACATAAGGAGAACGGAGAGGATTAGAGACCCGCCATTTTAGCTAGCATAGCATCCTCGCATGGTCAGTAATAATCACCGCTAAAATCCAGGAAATCCGTCACACTTTTTTCTAGCCTTATCTTTTGGGTACCTAAAATATTTGGGTCTTTAAATTCCGGAAATAATGGCCATAGAGGAACGTTTGGATGCGGCCCTGTATTCCCCCTTGACTTACTTCTTACACGATAGCATCAAAATGGGAATCGCGAGCACAAACTGATTGTCGAGAAAAAAAGGGAAGAAGGGTTTAAACCACCCTTCCGCCGACATTCTAACCCCATAACCCCGCAATACGTGTACTGAGAAAAATCCGACGAGTGCGTTGAATAGAGATCCTCGAACTCTATCTCTAGTGCAAAAGGACAACTCTATCCCCGTGCGTTTGGACGGGAGAGTCCGGCAAAATTTAAAAAATGGTCATTTTGACCTTCCAAACAGAACATTCTTACACAAGGAGAACGGAGCGGTTTAGAGACCCGCCATTTTAGCTGTAGCATCCCATATGGTCAGTAATAATCATCGTTAAAATCCAGAAAAACCGTCGCAATTTTTTCTAGCCTTATCTTTTTGAGTACCTAAAATATTTGGGTCATTATTCCGGAAATAATGGCCATATTGAGGAACGGGTTGCGGCCCTGTATTCCCCCTTGACTTACTTCTTGCACGATAGCATCAAAATGGGAATCGCGAGCACAAACTGATTGTCGAGAAAAAGAAGAAGGGTTTAAACCCCATTCCGCCGACATTCTAGCCGCCAAAACCTCGCAACACGTGTACTGAGAAAAATCCGACGAGTGCGTTGAATAGAGCTCCTCGAACTCTATCTCTAGTGTAAAGGACAACTCTCTATCCCCTTGCGTTTGGACGGGAGAGTCCGGCAAAATTAAAAAAAAATGGTCATTTTGAACTTCCAAAACAGAACTTTCTTTACACTAGGAGAACGGAGCGGTTTAGAGGCCCGCCATTTTTTGCTGTAACATCCCATATGGAAAGTAATAATCACAGCTAAAATGCAGAAAATCCGTCGCACTTTTTTCCTAGCCTTATTTTTTGGGTACCTAAAATAGGTGAGTCCCTAATTCCGGAAATAATGGCCAGAGCATGAACGAGATGCGCCTTGTATTCCCTTGACTTACTTCTTACACGATAACATCAAAATGGGAATCGCGAGAACAAACTGATTTTCGAGAAAAAAAGGGGAAGGGTTTAAAACTCCCATTCCGCCGACATTCTAGCCGCCATAACCCCTCAATACGTGTACTGAGAAAAAATCCGACGAGTGCGTTGAATAGAGCTCCTCGAACTCTATCTCTAGTGTAAAGGACAACTTTCTATCCCCTTGCGTTTGGACGGGGAGAGTCCAGGAAAATTTCAAAATGGTCATTTTGAACTTCCAAAACAGAACTTTCTTTACACTAGGGAGAACGGAGCGGTTTAGAGGCCCGCCATTTTTTGCTGTAACATCCTCGCATGGTTCAAGTAATAATCACCGCTAAATGCAGCAAATCCGTCGCACTTTTTCTAGCCTTATTTTTGGGTACCTAAAATAGTTGGGTCCTAATTCCGGAAATAATGGCCAGAGCATGGAACGAGATGCGCCTTTGTATTCCCTTGACTTACTTCTTACACGATAGCATCAAAATGGGAATCGCGAGAACAAACTGATTTTCGAGAAAAAGGAAGGGTTTAAACCCCATTCCGCCGACATTCTAGCCGCCATAACCCTCAATACGTACTAGTGAGAAAAATCCGACGAGTGCGTTGAATAGAGCTCCTCGAACTCTATCTCTAGTGTAAAGGACAACTCTCCATCCCCGTGCGTTTGGACGGGAGAGTCCGGCAAAATTTAAAAAATGGTCATTTTGACCTTCCAAAACAGAACTTTCTACACAAGGAGAACGGAGCGGTTAGAGACCCGCCATTTTAGCTGTAGCATCCCGCATGGTCAGTAGTAATCACCGCTAAAATCCAGAAAATCCGTCGCACTTTTTCTAGCCTTATTTTTTGGGTACCTAAAATATTTGGGTCTCTAATTCCGGAAATAATGGCCATAGCGAGGAACGGATGCGGCCCTGTATTCCCCTTGACTTACTTCTTACATGATAGCATCAAATGGGAATCGCGAGCACAAACTGATTGTCGACAAAAAATGGGAAGGGTTTAAACCACCCTTCCGCCGAAGCCCCCATAACCTCCCGCAACACGTAGTACTGAGAAAAAATCCGACGAGTGCGTTGAATAGAGCCATCGAACTCTATCTCTAGTGTAAAGGACAACTTTCTATCCCCGTGCGTTTGGACGGGGAGTCCGGCAAAATTTCAAAAATGGTCATTTTGACCTTCCAAAACAGAACATTTCTCTACACAAGGAGAACGGAGCGGTGCAGAGACCCGCCATTTTAGCTGTAGCATCCTCGCATGGTCAGTAATAATCACCGCTAAATCCAGAAAAACCGTCGCAATTTTTTCTAGCCTTATCTTTTGGGTACCTAAAATATTTGGGTCCCTAATTCCGGAAATAATGGCCATAGAGAGGAACGGGTTGCGCCTTGTATTCTCCCCTGACTTACTTCTACACGATAGCATCAAAATGGGAATCGCGAGCACAAACTGATTGTCGAGAAAAAAAGAGGAAGGGGTTAAACCCCCATTCCGCCGACATTCTAGCCGCCAAAACCTCGCAACACGTGTACTGAGAAAAAATCCGACGAGTGCGTTGAATAGAGCTCCTCGAACTCTATCTCTAGTGTAAAGGACAACTTTCTATCTCCTTGCGTTTGGACGAGAGAGTCCGGGAAATTTCAAAAATGGTCATTTTGAACTTCCAAAACAGAACTTTCTTTACACTAGGAGAACGGAGCGGTTTAGAGGCCCGCCATTTTTTGCTGTAACATCCTCGCATGGAAAGTAATAATCACCGCTAAAATGCAGCAAATCCGTCGCACTTTTTTCTAGCCTTATTTTATTGGGTACCTAAAATAGTTGGGTCCCTAATTCCGGAAATAATGGCCAGAGCATGGAACGAGATGCGCCTTTGTATTCCCCGTTGACTTACTTCTTACACGATAACATCAAAATGGGAATCGCGAGAACAAACTGATTTTCGAGAAAAAAATGGGGAAGGGTTTAAACCCCATTCCGCCGACATTCTAGCCGCCATAACCCCTCAATACGTACTGAGAAAAATCCGACGAGTGCGTTGAATAGAGCTCCTCGAACTCTATCTCTAGTGCAAAAGGACAACTTTCTATCCCCGTGCGTTTGGACGGGAGAGTCCGGCAAAATTAAAAAAAAATGGTCATTTTGACCTTCCAAAACAGAACATTCTCTACACAAGGAGAACGGAACAGTTTAGAGACCCGCCATTTTAGCTGTAGCATCCTCGCATGGTCAGTAATAATCACCTTTAAATCCAGAAAATCCGTCGCACTTTTTCTAGCCTTTTTTTGGGTACCTAAAATATTTGGGTCTCTAATTCCGAAATAATGGCCATAGCGAGGAACGGGATGCGGCCCTGTATTCCCCTTGACTTACTTCTTACACGATAACATCAAAATGGGAATCGCGAGAACAAACTGATTTTCGAGAAAAAAGGGGAAGGGGTTAAACCCCCATTCCGCCGACATTCTAGCCGCCATAACCCCGCAATACGTACTGAGAAAAATCCGACGAGTGCGTTGAATAGAGCTCCTCGAACTCTATCTCTAGTATAAAGGACAACTCTCTATCCCCGTGCGTTTGGACGGGAGAGTCCGGCAAAATTTCAAAAATGGTCATTTTGACCTTCCAAAACAGAACATTCTCTACACAAGGAGAACGGAACAGTTTAGAGACCCGCCATTTTAGCTGTAGCATCCTCGCATGGTCAGTAATAATCACCGCTAAAATCCAGGAAATCCGTCGCACTTTTTTCCTGCCTTATTTTTTTGGGTTCCTAAATTATTTGGGTCTCTAATTCCGAAAATAATGGCCAGAGCGAGGAACGAGATGCGGCCCTGTATTCTCCCTTGAATTACTTACACGATAGCATCAAAATGGGAATCGCGAGCACAAACTGATTGTCGAGAAAAAGGGGAGGGGTTAAACCCCCATTCCGCCGACATTCTAGCCCCCATAACCCCGCAATACGTGTACTGAGAAAAAATCCGACGAGTGCGTTGAATAGAGCTCCTCGAACTCTATCTCTAGTGAAAAGGACAACTCTCTATCCCCTTGCGTTCGGACGGGAGAGTCCGGCAAAATTAAAAAAAATGGTCATTTTGAACTTCCAAAACAGAACTTTCTTTACACTAGGAGAACGGAGCGGTTTAGAGGCCCGCCATTTTTTGCTGTAACATCCTCGCATGGAAAGTAATAATCACCGCTAAAATGCAGCAAATCCGTCGCACTTTTTTCTAGCCTTATTTTTTTGGGTACCTAAAATAGTTGGGTCTCTAATTCCGGAAATAATGGCCAGAGCATGGAACGAGATGCGCCTTGTATTCCCCTTGACTTACTTACACGATAACATCAAAATGGGAATCGAGAACAAACTGATTTTCGAGAAAAAAAGGGGAAGGGTTTAAACTCCCATTCCGCCGACATTCTAGCCGCCATAACCCCTCAATACGTGTACTGAGAAAAAATCCGACGAGTGCGTTGAATAGAGCTCCTCGAACTCTATCTCTAGTGTAAAGGACAACTCTATCCCCTTCCGTTTGGACGGAGAGTCCGGCAAAATTTCAAAAATGGTCATTTTGAAATTCCAAAACAGAACTTTCTCTACACAAGGAGAACGGAGCGGATTAGAGACCCGCCATTTTAGCTGTAGCATCCTCGCATGGTCATAATAATCACCGTTAAAATCCAGGAAATCCGTCGCACTTTTTCTAGCCTTATCTTTTTGGGTACCTAAAATATTTGGGTCTTTATTCCGGAAATAATGGCCATAGAGAGGAACGGGTTGCGGCCCTGTATTCCCCCTTGACTTACTTCTTACATGATAGCATCAAAATGGGAATCGCGACCACAAACTGATTGTCGAGAAAAAAAGAGGAAGGGGTTAAACCCCCATTCCGCCGAGATTCCATCCGCCATAACCTCGCAACACGTGTACTGAGAAAAAATCCGACGAGTGCGTTGAATAGAGCTCCTCGAACTCTATCTCTAGTGTAAAGGACAACTTGTATCCCCGTTGCGTTTGGACGGGAGAGTCCGGGAAAATTTCAAAAAATGGTCATTTTGAACTTCCAAAACAGAACTTTCTTTACACTAGGAGAACGGAGCGGTTTAGAGGCCCGCCATTTTTTGCTGTAACATCCTCGCATGGTCAGTAATAATCACCGTTAAAATCCAGAAAAACCGTCGCAATTTTTTCTAGCCTTATCTTTTTGGGTACCTAAAATATTTGGGTCTTCATTCCGGAAATAATGGCAAGAGCAGAGAACGGGTTGCGGCCATGTATTCCCCTTGACTTACTTCTTTGCACGATAGCATCAAAATGGGAATCGCGAGCACAAACTGATTATCGAGAAGAAAAAAATGGGAACCCCATTCCGCCGACATTCTAGCCGCCATAACCCCGCAATACGTGTACTGAGAAAAATCCGACGAGTGCGTTGAATAGAGCTCCTCGAACTCTATCTCTAGTGTAAAGGACAACTCTATCCCGTGCGTTTGGACGGGAGAGTCCGGCAAAATTTCAAAAATGGTCATTTTGACCTTCCAAAACAGAACTTTCTATACACAAGGAGAACGGAACAGTTTAGAGACCCGCCATTTTAGCTGTAGCATCCTCGCATGGTCAGTAATAATCACCGTTAAAATCCAGAAAAACCGTCGCAATTTTTTCTAGCCTTATCTTTTTGGGTACCTAAAATATTTGGGTCTTTATTCCGAAAATAATGGCCAGAGCGAGGAACGAGATGCGGCCCTGTATTCCCCTCTTGACTTACTTTACACGATAGCATCAAAATGGGAATCGCGAGCAAAAATTGTCGAGAAAAAGGGGAGGGGTTTAAACCCCCATTCCGACATTCTAGCCGCCATAACCTCGCAACACGTGTACTGAGAAAAAATCCGACGAGTGCGTTGAATAGAGCTCCTCGAACTCTATCTCTAGTGTAAAGGACAACTCTCTATCCCCGTGCGTTTGGACGGGAGAGTCCGGCAAAATTTCAAAAATGGTCATTTTGACCTTCCAAAACAGAACATTCTCTACACAAGGAGAACGGAGCGGATTAGAGACCCGCCATTTTAGCTGTAGCATCCTCGCATGGTCAGTAATAATCACCGTTAAAATCCAGAAAAACCGTCGCAATTTTTTCTAGCCTTATCTTTTTGGGTACCTAAAATATTTGGGTCTTTATTCCGGAAATAATGGCCATATAGAGGAACGGGTTGCGGCCCTGTATTCCCCCTTGACTTACTTCTTACACGATAGCATCAAAATGGGAATCGCGAGCACAAACTGATTGTCGAGAAAAAAAGAGGAAGGGGTTAAACCCCCATTCCGCCGACATTCTAGCCGCCAAACCTCGCAACACGTGTACTGAGAAAAAATCCGACGAGTGCGTTGAATAGAGCTCCTCGAACTCTATCTCTAGTGTAAAGGACAACTCTCTATCCCCTTGCGTTTGGACGGGAGAGTCCGGCAAAATTAAAAAAAATGGTCATTTTGAACTTCCAAAACAGAACTTTCTTTACACTAGGAGAACGGAGCGGTTTAGAGGCCCGCCATTTTAGCTTGTAACAACCCCGCATGGAAAGTACTAATCACCGCTAAAATGCAGCAAATCCGTCGCACTTTTTTCTAGCCTTATTTTTTTGGGTACCTAAAATAGTTGGGTCCCTAATTCCGGAAATAATGGCCAGAGCATGGAAAGAGATGCGCCTTTGTATTCCCCGTTGACTTACTTCTTACACGATAACATCAAAATGGGAATCGCGAGAACAAACTGATTTTCGAGAAAAAAAGGGGGTTTAAACTCCCATTCCGCCGACATTCTAGCCCCATAACCCCTGAATACGTGTACTGAGAAAAAATCCGACGAGTGCGTTGAATAGAGCTCCTCGAACTCTATCTCTAGTGTAAAGGACAACTCTCTATCCCCGTGCGTTTGGACGGGAGAGTCCGGCAAAATTAAAAAAAATGGTCATTTTGACCTTCCAAAACAGAACTTTCTATACACAAGGAGAACGGAACAGTTTAGAGACCCGCCATTTTAGCTGTAGCATCCTCGCATGGTCAGTAATAATCACCGCTAAAATCCAGGAAATCCGTCGCACTTTCTTCCTGCCTTATTTTTTTGGGTTCCTAAATATTTGGGTCTCTAATTCCGAAAATAATGGCCAGAGCGAGGAACGAGAAGCGGCCCTGTATTCCCCCTTGACTTACTTCTTACACGATAGCATCAAAATGGGAATCGCGAGCACAAACTGATTGTCGAGGAAAAGAGGAGGGGTTTAAACCCCCATTCCGCCGACATTCTAGCCCCATAACCCCGCAAGACGTGTACTGAGAAAAAAATCCGACGAGTGCCTTGAATAGAGCTCCTCGAACTCTATCTCTAGTGTAAAGGACAACTTGTATCCCCGTGCGTTAGGACGGGAGAGTCCGGCAAAATTTCAAAAAATGGTCATTTTGACCTTCCAAAACAGAACATTTCTACACTAGGAGAACGGAGCGGATTTAGAGGCCCGCCATTTTAGCTGTAACATCCTCGCATGGTCAGTAATAATCACTGCTAAAATCCAGAAAAACCGTCGCTTTTTTTCTAGCCTTATCTTTTTGGGTACCTAAAATATTTGGGTCTTATTCCGGAAATAATGGCCAGAGAGGAACGGATGCGGCCCTGTATTCCCTTGACTTACTTCTTACACGATAGCATCAAAATGGGAATCGCGAGCACAAACTGATTGTCGAGAAAAAGAAGAAGGGTTTAAACCCCATTCCGCCGACATTCTAGCCGCCAAACCTCGCAACACGTGTACTGAGAAAAATCCGACGAGTGCGTTGAATAGAGCTCCTCGAACTCTATCTCAGTGTAAAGGACAACCCTCTATCCCCGTGCGTTTGGACGGGAGAGTCCGGCAAAATTTAAAAAATGGTCATTTTGAACTTCCAAAACAGAACTTTCTTTACACAAGGAGAACGGAACAGTTTAGAGACCCGCCATTTTAGCTGTAACATCCTCGCATGGAAAGTAATAATCACCGCTAAAATGCAGCAAATCCGTCGCACTTTTTTCTAGCCTTATTTTATTGGGTACCTAAAATAGTTGGGTCCCTAATTCCGGAAATAATGGCCAGAGCATGGAACGAGATGCGGCCTTGTATTCCCTGACTAACTTCTTACACGATAACATCAAAATGGGAATGGCGAGAACAAACTGATTTTCGAGAAAAAAAGGGGAAGGGTTTAAACTCCCATTCCGCCGACATTCTAGCCGCCATAACCCCTCAATACGTGTACTGAGAAAAAATCCGACGAGTGCGTTGAATAGAGCTCCTCGAACTCTATCTCTAGTATAAAGGACAACTCTCTATCCCCGTGCGTTAGGACGGGAGAGTCCGGCAAAATTTCAAAAAATGGTCATTTTGACCTTCCAAAACAGAACATTCTCTACACAAGGAGAACGGAACAGTTTAGAGACCCGCCATTTTAGCTGTAGCATCCTCGCATGGTCAGTAATAATCACCGCTAAAATCCAGGAAATCCGTCGCACTTTTTTCCTGCCTTATTTTTTTGGGTTCCTAAAATATTTGGGTCTCTAATTCCGGAAAATAATGGCCAGAGCGAGGAACGAGATGCGGCCCTGTATTCCCCTTGACTTACTTCTTACACGATAGCATCAAAATGGGAATCGCGAGCAGAAACTGATTTAACGAGAAAAAAGGGAGGGGTTTAAACCCCCTATTCCGCCGACATTCTAGCCGCCATAACCCCGCAATACGTATACTGAGAAAAATCCGACGAGTGCGTTGAATAGAGCTCCTCGAACTCTATCTCTAGTGTAAAGGACAACTCTCCTATCCCCTTGCGTTTGGACGGGAGAGTCCGGCAAAATTTAAAAAAATGGTCATTTTGAACTTCCAAAACAGAACTTTCTTTACACTAGGAGAACGGAGCGGTTTAGAGGCCCGCCATTTTTTGCTGTAACATCCTCGCATGGAAAGTAATAATCACCGCTAAAATGCAGCAAATCCGTCGCACTTTTTTCTAGCCTTATTTTTTTGGGTACCTAAAATAGTTTGGGTCCCTAATTCCGGAAATAATGGCCAGAGCATGGAACGAGATGCGCCTTTGTATTCCCCGTTGACTTACTTCTTACACGATAACATCAAAATGGGAATCGCGAGAACAAACTGATTTTCGAGAAAAAAAGGGGAAGGGTTTAAACCCCCATTCCGCCGACATTCTAGCCGCCATAACCTCGCAACACGTGTACTGAGAAAAAATCCGACGAGTGCGTTGAATAGAGCTCCTCGAACTCTATCTCTAGTGTAAAGGACAACTCTCTATCCCCGTGCGTTTGGACGGGAGAGTCCGGCAAATTTCAAAAATGGTCATTTTGACCTTCCAAAACAGAACATTCTCTACACAAGGAGAACGGAACAGTTTAGAGACCCGCCATTTTAGCTGTAGCATCCTCGCATGGTCAGTAATAATCACCGTTAAAATCCAGAAAAACCGTCGCAATTTTTTCTAGCCTTATCTTTTTGGGTACCTAAAATATTTGGGTCTTAATTCTGGAAATAATGGCCAGAGCGAGGAACGGGTTGCGGCCCTGTATTCTCCTTGACTTACTTCTTACACGATAGCATCAAAATGGGAATCGCGAGCACAAACTGATTGTCGAGAAAAAGAGGAAGGTGTTTAAACCCCCATTCCGCCGACATTCTAGCCGCCATAACCGCAATACGTGTACTGAGAAAAATCCGACGAGTGCGTTGAATAGAGCTCATCTCGAACTCTATCTCTAGTGTAAAGGACAACTTCTATCCCCGTGCGTTTGGACGGAGAGTCCGGCAAAATTTCAAAAATGGTCATTTTGACCTTCCAAAACAGAACTTTCTCTACACAAGGAGAACGGAACAGTTTAGAGACCCGCCATTTTAGCTGTAACATCCTCGCATCGTCAGTAATAATCACCGCTAAAATCCAGGAAATCCGTCGCACTTTTTTCCTGCCTTATTTTTTGGGTACCTAAAATATTTGGTCTCTAATTCCGAAAATAATGGCCAGAGCGAGGAACGAGATGCGGCCCTGTATTATCCTTGACTTACTTCTTACACGATAGCATCAAAATGGGAATCGCGAGCACAAACTGATTATCGAGAAAAAAGGGAGGGGTTTAAACCCCCATTCCGCCGACATTCTAGCCCCCATAACCCCGCAATACGTGTACTGAGAAAAATCCGACGAGTGCGTTGAATAGAGCCATCGAACTCTATCAGCAGTGTAAAGGACAACTCCATCCCCGTGCGTTTGGACGGGAGAGTCCGGCAAAATTTCAAAAATGGTCATTTTGACCTTCCAAAACAGAACATTCTCTATACACAAGGAGAACGGAACAGTTTAGAGACCCGCCATTTTAGCTGTAGCATCCCCGCATGGTCAGTAATAATCACCGCTAAAATCCAGGAAATCCGTCGCACTTTTTCCTCCTGCCTTATTTTTTGGGTTCCTAAATTATTTGGGTCTCTAATTCCGAAAATAATGGCCAGAGCGAGGAACGAGATGCGGCCCTGTATTCCCCCTTGACTTACTTACACGATAGCATCAAAATGGGAATCGCGAGCACAAACTGATTGTCGAGAAAAAAGGGAGGGGTTTAAACCCCCATTCCGCCGACATTCTAGCCGCCATAACCCCGCAATACGTGTACTGAGAAAAAAATCCGATGAGTGCGTTGAATAGAGCCTCGAACTCTATCTCTAGTGAAAAGGACAACTCTGTATCCCCTGCGTTTGACGGGAGAGTCCGGGAAAATTAAAAAAATGGTCATTTTGAACTTCCAAAACAGAACTTTCTTTACACAAGGAGAACGGAGCGGTTTAGAGGCCCGCCATTTTAGCTGTAACATCCTCGCATGGAAAGTAATAACGAGATGCACCGCTAAAATGCAGCAAATCCGTCGCACTTTTTTCTAGCCTTATTTTTTTGGGTACCTAAAATATTTGGGTCCCTAATTCCGGAAATAATGGCCATAGCGAGAACGAGATGCGCCCTTGTATTCCCCTTGACTTAACTTCTTACACGATAACATCAAAATGGGAATCGCGAGAACAAACTGATTTTCGAGAAAAAAAGGGGAAGGGTTTAAACTCCCATTCCGCCGACATTCTAGCCGCCATAACCCCTCAATACGTGTACTGAGAAAAAATCCGACGAGTGCGTTGAATAGAGCTCCTCGAACTCTATCTCTAGTGTAAAGGACAACTCTCTATCCCCGTGCGTTTGGACGGGAGAGTTCGGCAAAATTTCAAAAATGGTCATTTTGACCTTCCAAAACAGAACATTCTCTACACAAGGAGAACGGAGCGGATTAGAGACCCGCCATTTTAGCTGTAACATCCTCGCGTGGTCAGTAATAATCACCGCTAAAATCCAGAAAATCCGTCGCAATTTTTCTAGCCTTATTTTTTGGGTACCTAAAATATTTGGGTCCCTATTCCGGAAATAATGGCCATATAGAGGAACGGGTTGCGGCCCTGTATTCTCCCTTGACTTACTTCTTACATGATAGCATTAAAATGGGAATCGCGAGCACAAACTGATTGTCGAGAAAAAGGGAAGGGGTTTAAACCCCATTCCGCCGACATTCCAGCCGCCATAACCTCGCAACACGTGTACTGAGAAAAATCCGACGAGTGCGTTGAATAGAGCTCCTCGAACTCCTATCTCTAGTGTAAAGGACAACTCTGTATCCCCGTGCGTTTGGACGGGAAGAGTCCGGGAAAATTTCAAAAATGGTCATTTTGAACTTCCAAAACAGAACTTTCTTTACACAAGGAGAACGGAAGAGTTTAGAGGCCCGCCATTTTAGCTGTAACATCCTCGCATGGTCAGTAATAATCAACGCTAAAATCCAGGAAATCCGTCGCACTTTCTTCCTGCCTTATTTTTTTGGGTTCCTAAAATATTTGGGTCTTTATTCCGGAAATAATGGCCATATAGAGGAACGGGTTGCGGCCCTGTATTCCCCCTTGACTTACTTCTTACAAGATAGCATCAAAATGGGAATCGCGAGCAAAACTGATTGTCTGATTTAAACCCCAATCCGACATTCTAGCCGCCAAACCTCCGCAACACGTGTACTGAGAAAAAATCCGACGAGTGCGTTGAATAGAGCTCCTCGAACTCTATCTCTAGTGTAAAGGACAACTCTCTATCCCCGTGCGTTAGGACGGGAGAGTCCGGCAAAATTTCAAAAAATGGTCATTTTGACCTTCCAAAACAGAACATTCTCTACACAAGGAGAACGGAGCGGATTAGAGACCCGCCATTTTAGCTGTAGCATCCTCGCATGGTCAGTAATAATCACCGTTAAAATCCAGAAAAACCGTCGCAATTTTTTCTAGCCTTATCTTTTTGGGTACCTAAAATATTTGGGTCTTTATTCCGGAAATAATGGCCATATAGAGGAACGGGCTGCGGCCCTGTATTCCCCCTTGACTTACTTCTTACATGATAGCATCAAAATGGGAATCGCGAGCAAAAACTGATTGTCGAGAAAAAAAGAGGAAGGGTTAAACCCCCATTCCGCCGACATTCTAGCCGCCATAACCTCGCAACACGTGTACTGAGAAAAAAGACTGACGAATGCGTTGAATAGAGCTCCTCGAACTCTATCTCTAGTGTAAAGGACAACTCTCTATCCCCTTGCGTTCGGACGGGAGAGTCCGGCAAAATTTAAAAAAATGGTCATTTTGAACTTCCAAAACAGAACTTTCTTTACACTAGGAGAACGGAGCGGTTTAGAGGCCCGCCATTTTTTGCTGTAACATCCTCGCATGGAAAGTAATAATCACCGCTAAAATGCAGCAAATCCGTCGCACTTTTTTCTAGCCTTATTTTTTTGGGTACCTAAAATAGTTGGGTCCCTAATTCCGGAAATAATGGCCAGAGCATGGAAAGAGATGCGCCTTTGTATTCCCCGTTGACTTACTTCTTACACGATAACATCAAAATGGGAATCGCGAGAACAAACTGATTTTCGAGAAAAAAAGGGGAAGGTTTAAACCCCCATTCCGCCGATATTCTAGCCGCCATAACCCTGAATACGTGTACTGAGAAAAATCCGACGAGTGCGTTGAATAGAGCTCCTCGAACTCTATCTCTAGTGTAAAGGACAACTCTCTATCCCCGTGCGTTTGGACGGGAGAGTCCGGCAAAATTTCAAAAAATGGTCATTTTGACCTTCCAAAACAGAACTTTCTATACACAAGGAGAACGGAACAGTTTAGAGACCCGCCATTTTAGCTGTAGCATCCTCGCATGGTCAGTAATAATCACCGCTAAAATCCAGGAAATCCGTCGCACTTTTTCTAGCCTTATTTTTTTTCCTAAATATTTGGGTCTCTAATTCCGGAAAATAATGGCCAGAGCGAGGAACGAGATGCGGCCCTGTATTCCCCCTTGACTTACTTCTTACACGATAGCATCAAAATGGGAATCGCGAGCACAAACTGATTATCGAGGAAAAAAGGGGAGGGGTTTAAACCCCCATTCCGCCGACATTCTAGCCCCCATAACCCCGCAATACGTGTACTGAGAAAAAATCCGACGAGTGCGTTGAATAGAGCTCCTCGAACTCTATCTCTAGTGTAAAGGACAACTCTCCATCCCCGTGCGTTTGGACGGGAGAGTCCGGCAAAATTTCAAAAAATGGTCATTTTGACCTTCCAAAACAGAACATTCTCTACACAAGGAGAACGGAGCGGATTAGAGGCCCGCCATTTTTTGCTGTAACATCCTCGCATGGAAAGTACTAATCACCGCTAAAATGCAGCAAATCCGTCGCACTTTTTTCTAGCCTTATTTTTTTGGGTACCTAAAATAGTTGGGTCCCTAATTCCGGAAATAATGGCCAGAGCAGGAAAGAGATGCGCCTTGTATTCCGATGACTTACTTCTTACACGATAACATCAAATGGGAATCGCGAGAACAAACTGATTTTCGAGAAAAAAAGGGGAAGGGTTTAAACTCCCATTCCGCCGACATTCTAGCCGCCATAACCCCTCAATACGTGTACTGAGAAAAAATCCGACGAGTGCGTTGAATAGAGCTCCTCGAACTCTATCTCTAGTGTAAAGGACAACTCTCTATCCCCGTGCGTTTGGACGGGAGAGTCCGGCAAAATTTCAAAAAATGGTCATTTTGACCTTCCAAAACAGAACTTTCTCTACACAAGGAGAACGGAGCGGATTAGAGACCCGCCATTTTAGCTGTAGCATCCTCGCATGGTCAGTAATAATCACCGCTAAAATCCAGAAAATCCGTCGCACTTTTTTTCTAGCCTTATTTTTTTGGTACCTAAAATATTTGGGTCTTTAATTCCGGAAATAATGGCCAGAGCGAGGAACGAGATGCGGCCCTGTATTCCCTTGACTTACTTCTTACACGATAGCATCAAAATGGGAATCGCGAGCACAAACTGATTGTCGAGAAAAAGAAGAAGGGGTTTAAACCCCATTCCGCCGACATTCTAGCCGCCATAAACCCGCAATACGTGTACTGAGAAAATCCGACGAGTGCGTTGAATAGAGCTCCTCGAACTCTATCTCTAGTGTAAAAGGACAACTTTCTATCCCGTGCGTTTGACGGGAGAGTCCGGCAAAATTAAAAAAATGGTCATTTTGAACTTCAAAAACAGAACTTTTTTACACTAGGAGAACAGAGTGGTTTAGAAGATCGCCATTTTTTGCTGTAACATCCTCGCATTGTCAGTAATAATCACCGCTAAAATCCAGGAAATCCGTCGCACTTTTTTCCTAGCCTTATTTTTTTGGGTACCTAAAATAGTTGGGTCCCTAATTCCGGAAATAATGGCCAGAGCATGGAACGAGATGCGGCCCTTGTATTCCCTTGACTAACTTCTTACACGATAACATCAAAATGGGAATCGCGAGAACAAACTGATTTTCGAGAAAAAAGGGGAAGGGTTTAAACCCCCATTCCGCCGACATTCTAGCCCCCATAACCCCGCAATACGTGTACTGAGAAAAAATCCGACGAGTGCGTTGAATAGAGCTCCTCGAACTCTATCTCTAGTATAAAGGACAACTCTCTATCCCCGTGCATTAGCACGGGAGAGTCCGGCAAAATTTCAAAAATGGTCATTTTGACCTTCCAAAACAGAACTTTCTTTACACAAGGAGAACGGAGCGGTTTAGAGACCCGCCATTTTAGCTGTAACATCCTCGCATGGAAAGTAATAATCACCGCTAAAATCCAGGAAATCCGTCGCACTTTTTCCTGCCTTATTTTTTGGGTTCCTAAAATATTTGGGTCCCTAATTCCGGAAATAATGGCCAGAGCGAGGAAAGAGATGCGGCCCTTGTATTCCCCTTTGACATTACTTCTTACACGATAACATCAAAATGGGAATCGCGAGAACAAACTGATTGTTCGAGAAAAAAGGGAAGGGTTTAAACCACCCATTCCGCCGACATTCTAGCCGCCATAACCCCTCAATACGTGTACTGAGAAAAATCCGACGAGTGCGTTGAATAGAGCTCCTCGAACTCTATCTCTAGTGTAAAGGACAACTTTCTATCCCATCGAGCGTTTGACGGGAGAGTCCGCAAAATTTCAAAAAATGGTCATTTTGACCTTCCAAAACAGAACTTTCTATACACAAGGAGAACGGAACAGTTTAGAGACCCGCCATTTTAGCTGTAGCATCCTCGCATGGTCAGTAATAATCACCGCTAAAATCCAGGAAATCCGTCGCACTTTCTTCCTGCCTTATTTTTTTGGGTTCCTAAATTATTTGGGTCTCTAATTCCGAAAATAATGGCCAGAGCGAGGAACGAGATGCGGCCCTGTATTCCCTTGACTTACTTCTTACACGATAGCATCAAAATGGGAATCGCGAGCACAAACTGATTGTCGAGAAAAAGGGAGGGGTTTAAACCCCCATTCCGCCGACATTCTAGCCCCCATAACCCCGCAATACGTGTACTGAGAAAAAATCCGACGAGTGCGTTGAATAGAGCTCCTCGAACTCTATCTCTAGTGTAAAGGACAACTCTCTATCCCCGTGCGTTTGGACGGGAGAGTCCGGCAAAATTTCAAAAAATGGTCATTTTGACCTTCCAAAACAGAACTTTCTTTACACTAGGAGAACGGAGCGGTTTAGAGGCCCGCCATTTTTTGCTGTAACATCCTCGCATGGTCAGTAATAATCACCGTTAAAATCCAGAAAAACCGTCGCAATTTTTTCTAGCCTTATCTTTTTGGGTACCTAAAATATTTGGGTCTTTATTCCGGAAATAATGGCCAGAGCAAGGAACGGGATGCGGCCCTGTATTCCCCCTTGACTTACTTCTTACAAGATAGCATCAAAATGGGAATCGCGAGCACAAACTGATTGTCGAGAAAAAAAGAGGAAGGGGTTAAACCCCCATTCCGCCGACATTCTAGCCGCCAAAACCTCGCAACACGTGTACTGAGAAAAAATCCGACGAGTGCGTTGAATAGAGCTCCTCGAACTCTATCTCTAGTGTAAAGGACAACTCTCTATCCCCTTGCGTTTGGACGGGAGAGTCCGGCAAAATTTCAAAAAATGGTCATTTTGACCTTCCAAAACAGAACATTCTCTACACAAGGAGAACGGAGCGGATTAGAGACCCGCCATTTTAGCTGTAGCATCCTCGCATGGTCAGTAATAATCACCGTTAAAATCCAGAAAAACCGTCGCAATTTTTTCTAGCCTTATCTTTTTGGGTACCTAAAATATTTGGGTCTTTATTCCGGAAATAATGGCCATATAGAGGAACGGGTTGCGGCCCTGTATTCCCCCTTGACTTACTTCTTACATGATAGCATCAAAATGGGAATCGCGAGCACAAACTGATTGTCGAGAAAAAAAGAGGAAGGGGTTAAACCCCCATTCCGCCGACATTCTAGCCGCCATAACCCCGCAATACGTGTACTGAGAAAAAATCCGACGAGTGCGTTGAATAGAGCTCCTCGAACTCTATCTCTAGTGTAAAGGACAACTCTGTATCCCCTTGCGTTTGGACGGGAGAGTCCGGCAAAATTAAAAAAAATGGTCATTTTGAACTTCCAAAACAGAACTTTCTTTACACTAGGAGAACGGAGCGGTTTAGAGGCCCGCCATTTTTTGCTGTAACATCCTCGCATGGAAAGTACTAATCACCGCTAAAATGCAGCAAATCCGTCGCACTTTTTTCTAGCCTTATTTTTTGGGTACCTAAAATAGTTTGGGTCCCTAATTCCGGAAATAATGGCCAGAGCAGGAAAGAGATGCGCCTTGTATTCCCCTTGACTTACTTACACGATAACATCAAAATGGGAATCGCGAGAACAAACTGATTTTCGAGAAAAAAGGGGAAGGGTTTAAACCCCATTCCGCCGACATTCTAACCGCCATAACCCTCAATACGTGTACTGAGAAAAATCCGATGAGTGCGTTGAATAGAGCTCCTCGAACTCTATCTCTAGTGTAAAGGACAACTCTCTATCCCCGTGCGTTTGACGGGAGAGTCAAAAATTAAAAAATGGTCATTTTGACCTTCCAAAACAGAACTTTCTATACACAAGGGAGAACGGAAGAGTTTAGAGACCCGCCATTTTAGCTGTAGCATCCTCGCATGGTCAGTAATAATCACCGCTAAAATCCAGGAAATCCGTCGCACTTTTTTCCTGCCTTATTTTTTTGGGTTCCTAAAATATTTGGTCTCTAATTCCGAAAATAATGGCCAGAGCGAGGAACGAGATGCGGCCCTGTATTCCCCTTGACTTACTTCTTACACGATAGCATCAAAATGGGAATCGCGAGCACAAACTGATTTTCGAGAAAAAAGGAAGGGTTTAAACCCCCATTCCGCCGACATTCTAGCCCCATAACCCGCAATACGTGTACTGAGAAAAATCCGACGAGTGCGTTGAATAGAGCTCCTCGAACTCTATCTCTAGTGTAAGGACAACTTCTATCCCTTGCGTTTGGACGGGAGAGTCCGGCAAAATTTCAAAAAATGGTCATTTTGAACCTTCCAAAACAGAACTTTCTCTACACTAAGGAGAACGGAGCGGTTTAGAGGCCCGCCATTTTAGCTGTAACATCCTCGCATGGTCAGTAATAATAATCACCGCTAAAATCCAGCAAAACCCGTCGCACTTTTTTCTAGCCTTATTTTTTGGGTACCTAAAATATTTGGGTCTAATTCCGGAAATAATGGCCAGAGCATGGAACGAGATGCGGCCTTATTCCCTGTGACTTACTTCTTACACGATAACATCAAATGGGAATCGCAAGAACAAACTGATTTTCGAGAAAAAACAAGGGAAGGGTTTAAACCCCATTCCGCCGACATTCTAGCCGCCATAACCCGCAATACGTACTGAGAAAATCCGACGAGTGCGTTGAATAGAGCTCCTCGAACTCTATCTCAGTGTAAAGGACAACTCTCTATCCCCGTGCGTTTGGACGGGAGAGTCAGGCAAAATTTAAAAAATGGTCATTTTGAACTTCAAAACAGAACTTTCTATACACAAGGAGAACGGAGCAGTTTAGAGACCCGCCATTTTAGCTGTAGCATCCTCGCAAGGTCAGTAATAATCACCGCTAAAATCCAGGAAATCCTTCGCACTTTTTTTTCCTGCCTTATTTTTTTGGGTACCTAAATATTTGGGTCTCTAATTCCGAAAATAATGGCCATAGCGAGGAACGGGATGCGGCCCTGTATTCCCCTTGACTTACTTCTTACACGATAGCATCAAAATGGGAATCGCGAGCACAAACTGATTGTCGAGAAAAAAGGGGAGGGGTATCCGCCGACATTCTAGCCGCCATAACCCCGCAATACGTATACTGAGAAAAATCCGACGAGTGCGTTGAATAGAGCTCCTCGAACTCTATTCTAGTGTAAAGGACATCTCTGTATCCCCTTGCGTTTGGACGGGAGAGTCCGCAAAATTTAAAAATGGTCATTTTGAACTTCCAAAACAGAACTTTTTTACACTAGGAGAACGGAGCGGTTTAGAGGCCCGCCATTTTTGCTGTAACATCCTCGCATGGAAAGTAATAATCACCGCTAAAATGCAGCAAATCCGTCGCACTTTTTCTAGCCTTATACTTTTGGGTACCTAAAATGTTTGGGTCCCTAATTCTGGAAATAATGGCAAGAGCAAAGAACGAGATGCGGTTTTTGTATTCCCTGACTTACTTCTTACACGATAGCATCAAAATGGGAATCGCGAGCACAAACCGATTTTCGAGAAAAAAGGAAGGGTTTAAACCCCCATTCCGCCGACATTCTAACCGCCATAACCCGCAAATACGTGTACTGACAAAAATCCGATGAGTGCGTTGAATAGAGCTCCTCCAACTCTATCTCTAGTGTAAAGGACAACTCTCTATCCCCGTGCGTTTGGACGGGAGAGTCCGGCAAAATTTCAAAAAATGGTCATTTTGACCTTCCAAACAGAACTTTCTATACACAAGGAGAACGGAAGGTTTAGAGACCCGCCATTTTAGCTGTAGCATCCTCGCATGGTCAGTAATAATCACCGCTAAAATCCAGAAATCCGTCGCACTTTTTCTAGCCTTATTTTTTGGGTTCCTAAAATATTTGGTCTCAAATTCCGGAAATAATGGCCAGAGCGAGGAACGAGATGCGGCCCTGTATTCCCCTTGACTTACTTACACGATAGCATCAAAATGGGAATCGCGAGCACAAATTGATTGTCGAGAAAAAGGGAGGGGTTAAACCCCCATTCCGCCGACATTCTAGCCCCATAACTCCGCAATACGTGTACTGAGAAAAATCCGACGAGTGCGTTGAATAGAGCTCCTCGAACTCTATCTCTAGTGTAAAAGACAACTCAGTATCCCCGTCCGTTTGGACGGGAGAGTCCGGCAAAATTTCAAAAAATGGTCATTTTGAACTTCCAAAACAGAACTTTCTTTTTTACACTAGGAGAACGGAGCGGTTTAGAGGCCCGCCATTTTTTGCTGTAACATCCTCGCATGGAAAGTAATAATCACCGCTAAAATGCAGCAAATCCGTCGCACTTTTTTCTAGCCTTATTTTTTTGGGTACCTAAAATAGTTGGGTCCCTAATTCCGGAAATAATGGCCAGAGCATGGAACGAGATGCGCCTTGTATTCCCTTGACTTACTTCTTACACGATAACATCAAAATGGGAATCGCGAGAACAAACTGATTTTCGAGAAAAAAGGGAAGGGGTTTAAACCCCATTCCGCCGACATTCTAGCCGCCATAACCCTCAATACGTGTACTGAGAAAAAATCCGACGAGTGCGTTGAATAGAGCTCCTCGAACTCTATCTCTAGTGTAAAGGACAACTCTATCCCCGTGCGTTTGGACGGGAGAGTCCGGCAAAATTTCAAAAAATGGTCATTTTGACCTTCAAAACAGAACTTTCTACACAAGGAGAACGGAAGCGTTTAGAGACCCGCCATTTTAGCTGTAGCATCCTCGCATGGTCAGTAATAATCACCGCTAAAATCCAGGAAATCCGTCGCACTTTTTCCTGCCTTATTTTTTGGGTACCTAAAATATTTGGGTCTCTAATTCCGGAAATAATGGAGAGCGAGGAACGATGCGGCCCTGTATTCCCCTTTGACTTACTTCTTACACGATAGCATCAAAATGGGAATCGCGAGCACAAACTGATTGTCGAGAAAAAGGGGAAGGGTTTAAACCCCCATTCCGCCGACATTCTAGCCGCCATAACCCGCAATACGTACTGAGAAAAATCCGACGAGTGCGTTGAATAGAGCTCCTCGAACTCTATCTCTAGTGTAAAGGACAACTCTCTATCCCATCCGTTTGGACGGGAGAGTCCGGCAAAATTTAAAAAATGGTCATTTTGACCTTCCAAACAGAACTTTCTCTACACAAGGAGAACGGAGCAGCGGCGGAGACCCGCCATTTTAGCTGTAGCATCCTCGCATGGTCAGTAATAATCACCGCAAAATTCCAGAAATCCGTCGCACTTTTTTCCTGCCTTATTTTTTGGGTACCTAAAATATTTGGGTCTTTAATTCCGGAAATAATGGCCATATTGAGGAACGGGTTGCGGCCCTGTATTCCCCCTTGACTTACTTCTTACATGATAGCATCAAAATGGGAATCGCGAGCACAAACTGATTGTCGAGAAAAAAAAGGGAAGGGTTTATCCGCCGACATTCTAGCCCCCATAACCCCGCAATACGTATACTGAGAAAAATCCGACGAGTGCGTTGAATAGAGCTCCTCGAACTCTATTTTCAGTGTAAAGGACATCTCTCTATCCCTTGCGTTTGGACGGGAGAGTCCGGCAAAATTTCAAAAAATGGTCATTTGAACTTCCAAAACAGAACTTTCTTTACACTAGGAGAACGGAGCGGTTTAGAGGCCCGCCATTTTTTGCTGTAACATCCTCGCATGGAAAGTACTAATCACCGCTAAAATGCAGCAAATCCGTCGCACTTTTTTCTAGCCTTATTTTTTGGGTACCTAAAATATTTGGGTCCTAATTCCGGAAATAATGGCCAGAGCGAGGAACGAGATGCGGCCTGTATTCCCCTGACTTACTTCTTACACGATAGCATCAAAATGGGAATCGCGAGCACAAACTGATTGTCGAGAAAAAAGGGAGGGTTTAAACCCCATTCCGCCGACATTCTAGCCGCCATAACCCGCAATACGTGTACTGAGAAAAAATCCGACGAGTGCGTTGAATAGAGCTCCTCGAACTCTATCTCTAGTGTAAAGGACAACTCTATCCCCTGCGTTTGGACGGGAGAGTCCGGCAAAATTTCAAAAATGGTCATTTTGAACCTTCCAAAACAGAACTTTCTTTACACAAGGAGAACGGAGCGGTTTAGAGGCCCGCCATTTTTGCTGTAACATCCTCGCATGGAAAGTAATAATCACCGCTAAAATGCAGCAAATCCGTCGCACTTTTTCTAGCCTTATTTTTTGGGTACCTAAAATATTTGGGTCCCTAATTCCGGAAATAATGGCCAGAGCAGGAACGAGATGCGGCCCTGTATTCCCCCTTGACTTACTTCTTACACGATAGCATCAAAATGGGAATCGCGAGCACAAACTGATTTCGAGAAAAAGGGGAAGGGTTTAAACCCCATTCCGCCGACATTCTAGCCGCCATAACCCTCAATACGTGTACTGAGAAAAATCCGACGAGTGCGTTGAATAGAGCTCCTCGAACTCTATCTCTAGTGTAAAGGACAACTTTCTATCCCCGTGCGTTTGGACGGGAGAGTCCGGCAAAATTTCAAAAAATGGTCATTTTGACCTTCCAAAACAGAACTTTCTTACACAAGGAGAACGGAGCGAGTTTAGAGACCCGCCATTTTAGCTGTAGCATCCTCGCATGGTCAGTAATAATCACCGCTAAAATCCAGGAAATCCGTCGCACTTTTTCCTAGCCTTATTTTTTGGGTTCCTAAAATATTTGGGTCTCTAATTCCGAAAATAATGGCCAGAGCGAGGAACGAGATGCGGCCCTGTATTCCCCTTGACTTACTTCTTACACGATAGCATCAAAATGGGAATCGCGAGCACAAACTGATTTCGAGAAAAAAAAGGGAAGGGTTTAAACCCCCAATTCCGCCGACATTCTAGCCGCCATAACCCCGCAATACGTGTACTGAGAAAAAATCCGACGAGTGCGTTGAATAGAGCTCCTCGAACTCTATCTCTAGTGTAAAAGGACAACTCTCTATCCCGTGCGTTTGGACGGGAGAGTCCGGCAAAAATTTCAAAAATGGTCATTTTGACCTTCCAAAACAGAACTTTCTCTACACAAGGAGAACGGAGCAGTTTAGAGACCCCCATTTTAGCTGTAGCATCCCCGCATGGTCAGTAATAATCACCGCAAAATCCAGAAATCCGTCGCACTTTTTCCTAGCCTTATTTTTTGGGTACCTAAAATATTTGGGTCTCTAATTCCGGAAATAATGGCCATAGCGAGGAACGGATGCGGCCCTGTATTCCCCCTTGACTTACTTCTTACACGATAGCATCAAAATGGGAATCGCGAGCACAAACTGATTGTCGAGAAAAAAAGAGGGAGGGGTTTAAACCCCCATTCCGCCGACATTCTAGCCCCCATAACCCCGCAATACGTGTACTGAGAAAAAATCCGACGAGTGCGTTGAATAGAGCTCCTCGAACTCTATCTCTAGTGTAAAGGACAACTCTCTATCCCCGTGCGTTTGGACGGGAGAGTCCGGCAAAATTTCAAAAAATGGTCATTTTGACCTTCCAAAACAGAACTTTCTATACACAAGGAGAACGGAAGAGTTTAGAGACCCGCCATTTTAGCTGTAGCATCCTCGCATGGTCAGTAATAATCACCGCTAAAATCCAGGAAATCCGTCGCACTTTTTTCCTGCCGTATTTTTTGGGTTCCTAAAATATTTGGGTCTCTAATTCCGAAAATAATGGCCAGAGCGAGGAACGAGATGCGGCCCTGTATTCCCCCTTGACTTACTTCTTACACGATAGCATCAAAATGGGAATCGCGAGCACAAACTGATTATCGAGGAAAAAAGGGGAGGGTTTAAACCCCCATTCCGCCGACATTCTAGCCGCCATAACCCAGCAATACGTGTACTGAGAAAAATCCGACGAGTGCGTTGAATAGAGCTCCTCGAACTCTATCTTCAGTGTAAAGGACAACTTTCTATCCCCGCGTTTGGACGGGAGAGTCCGGCAAAATTTCAAAAAATGGTCATTTTGACCTTCCAAAACAGAACTTTCTTTACACAAGGAGAACGGAGCGTTTAGAGACCCGCCATTTTAGCTGTAGCATCCTCGCATGGTCAGTAATAATCACCGCTAAAATCCAGCAAATCCGTCGCACTTTTTCCTAGCCTTATTTTTTTGGGTACCTAAAATATTTGGGTCTATAATTCGGGAAATAATGGCCATAGAGAGGAACGGGTTGCGGCCCTGTATTCCCCTTGACTTACTTCTTACATGATAGCATCAAAATGGGAATCGCGAGCACAAACTGATTGTCGAGAAAAAGGGGGAAGGGTTTAAACCCCATTCCGCCGACATTCTAGCCGCCATAACCCCGCAATACGTGTACTGAGAAAAATCCGACGAGTGCGTTGAATAGAGCTCCTCGAACTCTATCTCTAGTGTAAAGGACAACTCTCTATCCCCGTGCGTTTGGACGGGAGAGTCCGGCAAAATTTCAAAAAATGGTCATTTTGACCTTCCAAAACAGAACTTTCTATACACAAGGAGAACGGAACAGTTTAGAGACCCGCCATTTTAGCTGTAGCATCCTCGCATGGTCAGTAATAATCACCGCTAAAATCCAGGAAATCCGTCGCACTTTTTTCCTAGCCTTATTTTTTGGGTACCTAAAATATTTGGGTCTCTAATTCCGGAAATAATGGCCAGAGCGAGGAACGAGATGCGGCCCTGTATTCCCCTTGACTTACTTCTTACACGATAGCATCAAAATGGGAATCGCGAGCACAAACTGATTATCGAGAAAAAAAGAGGAAGGGTTTAAACCCCCATTCCGCCGACATTCTAGCCGCCATAACCCCGCAATACGTGTACTGAGAAAAACTCCGACGAGTGCGTTGAATAGAGCTCCGAACTCTATCTCTAGTGTAAAGGACAACTCTGTATCCCCTGCGTTTGGACGGGAGAGTCCGCAAAATTTCAAAAAATGGTCATTTTGAACTTCCAAAACAGAACTTTTTTACACTAGGAGAACGGAGCGTTTAGAGGCCCGCCATTTTAGCTGTAACATCCTCGCATGGAAAGTAATAATCACCGCTAAAATCCAGCAAATCCGTCGCACTTTTTTCTAGCCTTATTTTTTTGGGTACCTAAAATATTTGGGTCTCTAATTCCGGAAATAATGGCCAGAGCGAGGAACGAGATGCGGCCCTGTATTCCCCCATGACTTACTTCTTACACGATAGCATCAAAATGGGAATCGCGAGCACAAACTGATTTTCGAGAAAAAGGGGAAGGGTTTAAACCCCATTCCGCCGACATTCTAGCCCCATAACCCCGCAATACGTGTACTGAGAAAAATCCGACGAGTGCGTTGAATAGAGCTCCTCGAACTCTATCTCTAGTGTAAAGGACAACTTTCTATCCCCGTGCGTTTGGACGGGAGAGTCCGGCAAAATTTCAAAAATGGTCATTTTGACCTTCCAAAACAGAACTTTTCTCTACACAAGAAGAACGGAGCGGTTTAGAGACCCGCCATTTTAGCTGTAGCATCCTCGCATGGTCAGTAATAATCACCGCTAAAATCCAGGAAATCCGTCGCACTTTTTTCCTGCCTTATTTTTTGGGTACCTAAAATATTTGGGTCTCTAATTCCGGAAAATAATGGCCATAGCGAGGAACGGGATGCGGCCCTGTATTCCCCTTGACTTACTTCTTACACGATAACATCAAAATGGGAATCGCGAGAACTGATTGTCGAGAAAAAAAGAGGAAGGTGTTAAACCCCCATTCCGCCGACATTCTAGCCGCCATAACCTCGCAATACGTGTACTGAGAAAAAATCCGACGAGTGCGTTGAATAGAGCTCCTCGAACTCTATCTCTAGTGTAAAGGACAACTCTATCCCCGTGCGTTTGGACGGGAGAGTCCGGCAAAATTTCAAAAAATGGTCATTTTGACCTTCCAAAACAGAACTTTTACACAAGGAGAACGGAAGCAGTTTAGAGACCCGCCATTTTAGCTGTAGCATCCTCGCATGGTCAGTAATAATCACCGCTAAAATCCAGGAAATCCGTCGCACTTTCTTCCTGCCTTATTTTTTTGGGTTCCTAAAATATTTGGGTCTCTAATTCCGAAAATAATGGCCAGAGCGAGGAACGAGATGCGGCCCTGTATTCCCCCTTGACTTACTTCTTACACGATAGCATCAAAATGGGAATCGCGAGCACAAACTGATTATCGAGGAAAAAAGGGGAGGGGTTTAAACCCCCATTCCGCCGACATTCTAGCCCCATAACCCGCAATACGTGTACTGAGAAAAAATCCGACGAGTGCGTTGAATAGAGCTCCTCGAACTCTATCTCTAGTGTAAAGGACAACTCTCTATCCCCGTGCGTTTGGACGGGAGAGTCCGGCAAAATTTAAAAAATGGTCATTTTGACCTTCCAAAACAGAACTTTCTTTACACAAGGAGAACGGAGCGGTTTAGAGACCCGCCATTTTAGCTGTAGCATCCTCGCATGGTCAGTAATAATCACCGCTAAAATCCAGGAAATCCGTCGCACTTTTTCCTAGCCTTATTTTTGGGTACCTAAAATATTTGAGTCTCTAATTCCGAAAATAATGGCCATAGCGAGGAACGGGTTGCGGCCCTGTATTCTCCCTTGACTTACTTCTTACACGATAGCATCAAAATGGGAATCGCGAGCACAAACTGATTGTCGAGAAAAAAAGGGGAGGGGTTTAAACCCCCATTCCGCCGACATTCTAGCCGCCATAACCCCGCAATACGTGTACTGAGAAAAAATCCGACGAGTGCGTTGAATAGAGCTCCTCGAACTCTATCTCTAGTGTAAAGGACAACTCTCTATCCCCGAGCGTTTGGACGGAGAGTCCGGCAAAATTTCAAAAAATGGTCATTTTGACCTTCCAAAACAGAACTTTCTCTACACAAGGAGAACGGAGCAGTTTAGAGACCCGTCATTTTAGCTGTAGCATCCTCGCATGGTCAGTAATAATCACCGCTAAAATCCAGGAAATCCGTCGCACTTTTTTCCTGCCTTATTTTTTTGGGTTCCTAAAATATTTGGGTCTCTAATTCCGAAAATAATGGCCAGAGCGAGGAACGAGATGCGGCCCTGTATTCCCCCTTGACTTACTTCTTACACGATAGCATCAAAATGGGAATCGCGAGCACAAACTGATTATCGAGAAAAAAAGGGAAGGGTTTAAACCCCTATTCCGCCGACATTCTAGCCGCCATAACCCCGCAATACGTACTGAGAAAAATCCGACGAGTGCGTTGAATAGAGCTCCTCGAACTCTATCTCTAGTGTAAAGGACAACTCTCTATCCCTTGCGTTTGGACGGGAGAGTCCGGCAAAATTTCAAAAAATGGTCATTTTGAACTTCCAAAACAGAACTTTCTTTACACTAGGAGAACGGAGCGGTTTAGAGGCCCGCCATTTTTTGCTGTAACATCCTCGCATGGAAAGTAATAATCACCGCTAAAATGCAGCAAATCCGTCGCACTTTTTTCTAGCCTTATTTTTTTGGTACCTAAAATAGTTTGGGTCCTAATTCCGGAAATAATGGCCAGAGCATGGAACGAGATGCGCCTTTGTATTCCCCGTTGACTTACTTCTTACACGATAACATCAAAATGGGAATCGCGAGAACAAACTGATTTTCGAGAAAAAAAGGGGAAGGGTTTAAACTCCCATTCCGCCGACATTCTAGCCGCCATAACCCCTCAATACGTGTACTGAGAAAAAATCCGACGAGTGCGTTGAATAGAGCTCCTCGAACTCTATCTCTAGTGTAAAGGACAACTCTCTATCCCCGTGCGTTTGGACGGGAGAGTCCGGCAAAATTTCAAAAAATGGTCATTTTGACCTTCCAAAACAGAACTTTCTATACACAAGGAGAACGGAACAGTTTAGAGACCCGCCATTTTAGCTGTAGCATCCTCGCATGGTCAGTAATAATCACCGCTAAAATCCAGGAAATCCGTCGCACTTTTTTCCTGCCTTATTTTTTTGGGTTCCTAAAATATTTGGGTCTCTAATTCCGAAAATAATGGCCAGAGCGAGGAACGAGATGCGGCCCTGTATTCCCCCTTGACTTACTTCTTACACGATAGCATCAAAATGGGAATCGCGAGCACAAACTGATTGTCGAGAAAAAGGGGAGGGTTTAAACCCCCATTCCGCCGACATTCTAGCCCCATAACCCCGCAATACGTGTACTGAGAAAAATCCGACGAGTGCGTTGAATAGAGCTCATCGAACTCTATCTCTCAGTGCAAAAGGACAACTTTCTATCCCTGCGTTTGGACGGGAGAGTCCGGCAAAATTTCAAAATGGTCATTTTGACCTTCCAAAACAGAACTTTCTACACAAGGAGAAAGGAGCAGTTTAGAGACCCGCCATTTTAGCTGTAGCATCCCCGCAAGGTCAGTAATAATCACCGCTAAAATCCAGGAAATCCGTCGCACTTTTTCTAGCCTTATTTTTTGGGTACCTAAAATATTTGGTCTCTAATTCCGGAAATAATGGCCATAGCGAGGAACGGGATGCGCCCCTGTATTCCCCTTGACCTACTTCTTACACGATAGCATCAAAATGGGAATCGCGAGCACAAACTGATTGTCGAGAAAAAAGGGGAAGGGTTTAAACCCCCATTCCGCCGACATTCTAACCGCCATAACCCCGCAATACGTGTACTGAGAAAAAATCCGATGAGTGCGTTGAATAGAGCTCCTCGAACTCTATCTCTAGTGTAAAGGACAACTCTCTATCCCCGTGCGTTTGGACGGGAGAGTCCGGCAAAATTTCAAAAATGGTCATTTTGACCTTCCAAAACAGAACTTTCTCTACACAAGGAGAACGGAAGAGTTTAGAGGCCCGCCATTTTAGCTGTAGCATCCTCGCATGGTCAGTAATAATCACCGCTAAAATCCAGCAAATCCGTCGCACTTCACTTTTTCTGCCTTATTTTTTGGGGTTCCTAAAATATTTGGGTCTCTAATTCCGAAAATAATGGCCATAGCGAGGAACGAGATGCGGCCCTGTATTCCCCTTGACTTACTTCTTACACGATAGCATCAAAATGGGAATCGCGAGCACAAACTGATTTTCGAGAAAAAAAAAGGGGAAGGGTTTAAACCCCCAATTCCGCCGACATTCTAGCCCCATAACTCCCGCAATACGTGTACTGAGAAAAATCCGACGAGTGCGTTGAATAGAGCTCCTCGAACTCTATCTTAGTGTAAAGGACAACTCTCTATCCCCGTCCGTTTGGACGGGAGAGTCCGGCAAATTTCAAAAAATGGTCATTTTGACCTTCGAAACAGAACTTTCTCTACACAAGGAGAAAGGAGCAGTTTAGAGACCCGCCCATTTTAGCTGTAGCATCCCCAAGGTCAGTAATAATCACCGCTAAAATCCAGCAAATCCGTCGCACTTTTTTCTGCCTTATTTTTTGGGGTTCCTAAAATATTTGGGTCTCTAATTCCGGAAATAATGGCCATAGCGAGGAAAGGGATGCGGCCCTGTATTCCCCCTTGACTACTTCTTACACGATAGCATCAAAATGGCAATCGCGAGCACAAACTGATTTTCGAGAAAAAAAGGAGGGGTTTAAACCACTATTCCGCCGACATTCTAGCCGCCATAACCCCGCAATACGTGTAGTACTGAAAAAATCCGATGAGTGCGTTGAATAGAGCTCCTCGAACTCTATCTTCAGTGCAAAAGGACAACTTTCTATCCCGAAGCGTTTGGACGGGAGAGTCCGGCAAAATTTCAAAAAATGGTCATTTTGACCTTCCAAAACAGAACTTTCTTCTACACAAGGAGAACAGCAGTTTAGAGGCCCGCCATTTAACTGTAGCATCCTCGCATCTTCAGTAATAATCACCTAAAATTCAGGAAATCCAAAACAGCACTTTTTCTAGCCTTATTTTTGGGTACCTAAAATATTTGGGTCTCTAATTCCGGAAATAATGGCCATAGCGAGGAACGAGATGCGGCCTGTATTCCCCCTTGACTTACTTCTTACACGATAGCATCAAAATGGCAATCGCGAACAAATTGATTTTCGAGAAAAAAGGGAAGGGTTTAAACCACCCATTCCGCCGACATTCTAGCCGCCATAACTCCGCACAATACGTGTAGATGAGAAAAAATCCGATGAGTGCGTTGAATAGAGCTCCTCGAACTCTATCGGACAACTCTCTTTCCCCGTGAAAACGGAGAGGCTTTCTATCTCCGTCATTTTGACCTTCCAAAACAGAACTTTTTCAATACACAAGGAGAACGGAGGAGTTTGAGACCCGCCATTTTAGCTGTAGCATCCTCGAATGGTCAGTAATAATCACTTTTCTACACAGGGTTCCTAAAATATTTGGGTCGCTAAAATCCAGGAAATCCGTCGCACTTTTTTTTCGTAGCCTTATTTTTTGGGTTCCTAAAATATTTGGGTCTCTAATTCCGAAATAATGGCCAGAGCGAGGAACGGATGCGGCCCTGTATTCCCTTGACTTACTTCTTACACGATAGCATCAAAATGGGAATCGCGAACAAACTGATTGTCGAGAAAAAGGGGAAGGGGTTAAACCACTATTCCGCCGACATTCTAGCCGCCATAACTCCGCAACACGTATACTGAGAAAATCCGACGAGTGCGTTGAATAGAGCTCCTCGAACTCTATCTTCAGTGTAAAGGACAACTCTGTATCCCCTTGCGTTTGGACGGGAGAGTCCGGCAAAATTTCAAAAAAATGGTCATTTTGAACTTCCAAAACAGAACTTTCTACACAAGGAGAACGAAGCGGTTTAGAGGCCCGCCATTTTTGCTGTAACATCCCGCATCATAATCACCGTCAAAATTCCAGAAGGCCAACATGGAACGATATGCGCCTTTGTCCTCGTAATAATCACCGCTAAATGCAGCAAATCCGTCGCACTTTTTCTAGCCTTATTTTTTGGGTACCTAAAATGTTTGGGTCTCTAATTCCGGAAATAATGGCCAATAGAAAGAACGAGATGCGGCCCTGTATTCCCCCTGACTTACTTCTTACACGATAGCATCAAAATGGGAATCGCGAGCACAAACCGATTTTCGAGAAAAAAAGGGGAGGGTTCCAGTATTCCGCCGACATTCTAACCGCCATAACTCCGCATTTTAGCTGCACGTGTAATCACGACAAAAAATCCGATGAGTGCGTTGAATAGAGCTCCTCGAACTCTATTTTACTAGTATAAAGGACAACTCTCTATCCCGGGTTTGGACGGGAGAGTCCGCAAAATTTCTGCGTTTGAAAAATGGTCATTTTGACCTTCCAAAACAGAACTTTTTCTACACAAGGAGAACGGAAGAGTTTAGAGGCCCGCCATTTTAGCTGTAGCATCCCCGCATCTTCAGTAGTAATCACCGCTAAAATCCAGGAAAATCCGTCGCACTTTTTTTCTAGCCTTATTTTTTGGGTTCCTAAAATATTTCAGTCTCAAATTCCGGAAAATAATGGCCAGAGCGAAACGAGATGCGGCCCTGTATTCCCCTTGACTTACTTCTTACACGATAGCATCAAAATGGGAATCGCGAACACAAGAACGGAGCGGTCTGATTTTCGAGAAAAAGGGAAGGGTTTAAACCACTATTCCGCCGACATTCTAGCCGCCATAACTCCGACTGCATACGTGTACAGAAAGCTCCTCGAACTCTATCTTCAGTATAAAGGACAACGATTCCCGTGCGTTTGGACGGGAATAGAAATTTCAAAAACTCATTTTGACCTTCCAAAACAGAACTTTTTTTCAACAAGGAGAACGACTTTCTAGAGGCCCGCCCTTTTGATTCCCGCATCATCCCTAGATCACCGCAAAATTTCAGCAAATCCGTCGCACTTTTTCTGGGGTACTATTTCGAGTCTCTAATTCCGAAAATAACCCTCAATACCGAGGAACGGAGATGGAGCCCTGTTTCCCCAGACCTACTTCTTACACGATAGCTGGAATGGCAATCCGAACACTTTCTGATTTTCGCAAAAAAAGGGAAGGAGTTTAACCCGCCATTTTCCGCCGACATTCTAGCCCCCAAAAAATAATGGCTATAGCAAACGGGTTGCCGTACGTATAGCCTTAAAATTTTGGGGCGTTAATAGAGCTCCTCGGGTCTATCTTCAGTATAAAGGACATATGGCCCTAGCGTTTGGAACGGGATGCGGCCCTGTATTTCAAAAAATGGTCATTTTGACCTTCCAAAACAGACTTTTTTTCTACACATAGCATCAAAATGCGAATCGCAGAGCACAAATTGATTGTCGAGAAAAAAGGGGATCTTCTAGCTTTAAACACCCAAAATTCCGCCGACATTCTAGCATTTTTCTACCCCAATTTTTGTACTGAGAAAAAGACGATAATAATGGCATGAATAGAACTCCTGCGAACTCTATCCCCTTAGTGTAAAGGACAACTCGCGAGCTATTTTCCCCGTCCGCCGACATTTGACGGTGAGAGTCAATGACGAAGTGGTTTAAAAATCTCCGGTATAATTTTGACCCTTCCAAACCTTCCAACAGAACTTTCTTTCTTTACACAAGGAGAACGGAAGAGTTTAGAGACCCGCCATTTTAGCTGTAGAACTCGGAATGGTCAGGCTAAAATCCAGGAAAAACTCCCATTCGCACTTTTTCCTGAGAAAAATCCGACGAGCCTTTTTTTTCCTAAAATATTTGGGTGACTGTAAAAAAATAATCCCCAAGATGCATCTTCCTAGTAATCACCGCTAAAATCCAGGCAAATCCGTCGCACTTTTTTCCTAGCCTTATTTTTTGGGTACCTAAATATTTGGTCTCTAATTCACGATATAATCCATAGCGAAACGGGAATCGCCCTTGACTTACACAAAGCATCAAAATGGCAATCGCGAACACTTTCTGATTTCGAGAAAAAAAGGGGAAGGGTTTAAACCCCCATTCCGCCGACATTCTAGCCCCATAACTCCGCAATACGTGTACTGAGAAAAAAGACGATGACGAGTGCGTTGAATAGAGCTCGAACTCTATCTTCAGTATAAAGGACAACTCTCTATCCCCGTGCGTTTGGACGGGAGAGTCCGGCAAAATTTCAAAAATGGTCATTTTGACCTTCCAAAACAGAACTTTTTTACACAAGGAGAACGGAGCGGTTTAGAGGCCCGCCATTTTAACTGTAGCATCCTCGCATGGAAAGTAATCACCGCAAAATCCAGCAAATCCGTCGCACTTTTTCTAGCCTTATTTTTTGGGTACCTAAAATATTTGGTCTCTAATTCCGGAAATAATGGCCAGAGCGAGGAACGAGATGCGGCCTGTATTCCCCCGACTTACTTCTTACACGATAGCATCAAAATGGGAATCGCGAACAAACTGATTTTCGAGAAAAAAAAAGGAAGGGTTTAAACCACCCATTCCGCCGACATTCTAGCCGCCATAACCCCGCAATACGTGTACTGAGAAAAATCCCGATGAGTGCGTTGAATAGAGCTCCTCGAACTCTATCTTCTAGTGTAAGGACAACTCTCTATCCCCGTGCGTTTGGACGGAGAGTCCGGCAAAATTTCAAAAAATGGTCATTTTGACCTTCCAAAACAGAACTTTTTCTACACAAGGAGAACGGAAGCGGCTTAGAGACCGCCATTTTAGCTGTAGCATCCTCGCATGGTCAGTAATAATCACCGCTAAAATCCAGGAAATCCGTCGCACTTTTTTCTAGCCTTATCTTTTTTGGGTACCTAAAATATTTGGGTCTCTAATTCCGGAAATAATGGCCATAGAGGAACGGGATGCGGCCCTGTATTCCCCCTTGACTTACTTCTTACACGATAGCATCAAAATGGGAATCGCGAGCACAAACTGATTTTCGAGAAAAAAAAAGAAGGGGTTTAAACCACCATTCCGCCGACATTCTAGCCGCCATAACTCCGCAATACGTGTAGAGAAAAATCGACGAGTGCGTTGAATAGAGCTCCTCGAACTCTATCTCTCAGTGTAAAGGACAACTCTCTATCCCCTGCGTTTGGACGGGAGAGTCCGGCAAAATTTCAAAAATGGTCATTTTGACCTTCCAAAACAGAACTTTTTTTCTACACAAGGAGAACGAGCGGTTTAGAGGCCCGCCATTTTAACTGTAGCATCCCGCATCTTCCTAATAATCACCGCTAAATGCAGCAAATCCGTCGCACTTTTTCTAGCCTTATTTTTTGGGTACCTAAAATATTTGGGTCCCTAATTCCGGAAATAATGGCCATAGCGAGGAACGGGATGCGGCCTTGTATTCCCCACTGACTTACTTCTTACACGATAGCATCAAAATGGCAATCGCGAGCACAAACTGATTTTCGAGAAAAAAAGGGGAAGGGTTTAAACCCCATTCCGCCGACATTCTAGCCGCCATAACCCGCAATACGTGTACTGACAAAAAATCCGATGAGTGCGTTGAATAGAGCTCCTCGAACTCTATCTTCAGTATAAAAGGACAACTCTATCCCCGTGCGTTTGGACGGGAGAGTCCGGCAAAATTTCAAAAAATGGTCATTTTGACCTTCCAAAACAGAACTTTTTCTACACAAGGAGAACGGAGCGGCTTAGAGGCCCGCCATTTTAGCTGTAGCATCCTCGCATGGTCATAATAATCACCGCTAAAATCCAGGAAATCCTTCGCACTTTTTTTCCTGCCTTATTTTTTGGTACCTAAAATATTTGGGTCTCTAATTCCGGAAATAATGGCCATAGCGAGGAACGAGATGCGGCCCTGTATTCCCTTGACTTACTTCTTACACGATAGCATCAAAATGGGAATCGCGAGCACAAACTGATTGTCGAGAAAAAAGGAGGGGTTTAAACCCCCATTCCGCCGACATTCTAGCCCCATAACTCCGCAATACGTGTACTGAGAAAAAAATCCGACGAGTGCGTTGAATAGAGCTCCTCGAACTCTATCTTCAGTGTAAAGGACAACTCTATCCCGCCGTTTGGACGGGAGAGTCCGGCAAAATTTCAAAAAATGGTCATTTTGACCTTCCAAAACAGAACTTTCTCTACACAAGGAACGGAGCGGCTTAGAGGCCCGCCATTTTAGCTGTAGCATCCCCGCATGGTAAATCACCGCTAAAATCAAGCAAATCCGTCGCACTTTTTTTAGCCTTATTTTTTGGTACCTAAAATATTTGGTCTCTAATTCCGAAAAAATGGCCATAGCGAGGAACGAGATGCGGCCCTGTATTCCCCTTGACTTACTTCTTACACGATAGCATCAAAATGGCAATCGCGAGCACAAATTGATTTTCGAGAAAAAAAAGGGGGAAGGGTTTAAACCCCCATTCCGCCGACATTCTTGCCGCCATAACTCCGCAAACGTGTACTGAGAAAAAACCGATGAGTGCGTTGAATAAGCTCTCGAACTCTATCTTCAGTATAAAAGGACAAATGTATCTCCTTCCGTTTGGACGGGAGAGGCCGGCAAATTTCAAAAAATGGTCATTTTGAACTTCCAAAACAGAACTTTTTTCTACACAAGGAGAACGGAGCGGTTTGAGGCCCGCCATTTTTTAACTGTAATCCCCGCATGGAAAGTAGTAATCACCGCAAAATGCAGCAAATCCGTCGCACTTTTTCCTAGCCTTATTTTGGGTACCTAAAATATTTGGGTCTCTAATTCCGGAAATAATGGCCAGAGCGAGGAACGAGATGCGGCCCTTGTATTCCCCCTTGACTTACTTCTTACACGATAACATCAAAATGGCAATCGCGAGAACAAACTGATTTTCGAGAAAAAAAAGGAAGGGTTTAAACTCCCTATTCCGCCGACATTCTAGCCGCCATAACTCCGCAATACGTGTACTGAGAAAAATGACGATTAGTGCGTTGAATAGAGCTCCTCGAACTCTATCTTCAGTATAAAGGACAACTCTCTATCCCCGTGCGTTTGGACGGGAGATCCGGCAAAATTTCAAAAAATGGTCATTTGACCTTCCAAAACAGAACTTTCTCTACACAAGGAGAAAGGAGCGTTTAGAGACCCGCCATTTTAGCTGTAGCATCCCCATATCTTCAGTAATAATCACCGCTAAAATCCAGGAAATCCGTCGCACTTTTTTCCTAGCCTTATTTTTTGGGTACCTAAAATATTTGGGTCTCTAATTCCGGAAAATAATGGCCATAGCGAGGAACGAGGATGCGGCCCTGTATTCCCCACTGACTTACTTCTTACACGATAGCATCAAAATGGGAATCGCGAGCACAAACTGATTTTCGAGAAAAAAATGGAAGGGTTTAAACCACATTCCGCCGACATTCTAGCCGCCATAACCCCTGCAACACGTGTACTGAGAAAAAAATCCGACGAGGTGCGTTGAATAGAGCTCCTCGAACTCTATCTCTAGTGTAAAGGACAACTTTCTATCCTCGTCCGTTTGGACGGGAGAGTCCCGCAAAATTTCAAAAAATGGTCATTTGACCTTCCAAAACAGAACTTTCTTTACACAAGGAGAACGGAGCGGTAGAGGCCCGCCATTTTTAGCTGTAGCATCCCACGCATCTCAGTAATAATCACCGTTAAAATCCAGAAAATCCGTCGCACTTTTTCTAGCCTTATTTTTGGGTACCTAAATATTTGGGTCTCTAATTCCGGAAATAATGGCCATAGCGAGGAACGGGATGCGGCCCTGTATTCCCCTTGACTTACTTCTACACGATAGCATCAAAATGGCAATCGCGAACACAAACTGATTTCGAGAAAAAAATGGGAAGGGTTTAAACCACCATTCCGCCGACATTCTAGCCGCCATAACTCCGCAACACTTGTACTGAGAAAAATCCGACGAGTGCGTTGAATAGAGCTCATCGAACTCTATCTCTAGTGAAAAGGACAACTCTCTATCCCGCGCGTTTGGACGGAGAAAGTCCGGCAAAATTTCAAAAAATGGTCATTTTGACCTTCCAAAACAGAACTTTCTTCTACACAAGGAGAACGAAGCGGCTTTAGAGGCCCGCCCTTTTAACTGTAGCATCCTCGCATCTTCAGTAATAATCACCGCTAAAATCCAGGAAATCCGTCGCACTTTTTTCCTAGCCTTATTTTTTGGGGTTCCTAAAATATTTGAGTCTCTAATTCCGAAATAATGGCCATACCGAGGAACGGGATGCGGCCTGTATTCCCCTTGACTTACTTCTTACACGATAGCATCAAAATGGGAATCGCGAACACTTTCTGATTTTCGAGAAAAAAAGGGAAGGGTTTAAACCCCTATTCCGCCGACATTCTAGCCGCCATAACCGAAGAGCGAGCTACGTGTACTGAGAAAAAAGCCGACGAGTGCGTTGAATAGAGCTCCTCGAACTCTATCTCTTTTGACCTGTAAAGGACAACTCTCTATCCCGCGCGTTTGGACGGGAGGAGGCCCGGCAAAATTTCAAAAAATGGTCATTTTGACCTTCCAAAACAGACTTTTTCTACACAAGGAGAAAGGCGGCTCATAGGCCCGCCCTTTTAACTGTAGCATCCCCATATCATCTTAGAATCACCGCCCAGCCGCACTTTTCTAGCCCCAATTTTTGGGTACCTAAAATATTTGCTCTAATTCCATATAGGAAATAACGGCCTAATAAAACGGGATGGCCATTTCCGGGATTGGGCTCTTCTGAACGAATAAAAAATGGCAATCGCGAACAGATGCGTTTCTGGGTTTTTGACCTTCCCAGAACCCATAATTTGAGCCGACATTCTAGCCGCCAGAACTCCGCCACTTAAGAAAAATCCTCCGATGAGTGCGTTGAATACACTTTTTCTCACTCTATTTTCAGTAAAAGGAATTCCGAGCCCTGCGCGTTTGGACGGAGAGGCCCGCAAACTCTTCAAAAAATGGTCATTTGACCTTCCAAAAAAGAACTTTTTCTACACAAGGAGAACGAAGCGGTGAGAAAAACCCGCCCTTTTAATGAGCATCCCCAACTTCTAATCTCTCAGATAAAATTCCAGGACAATCTCCAAAATTTCTAGCCCAATTTTTGGGTACCTAAAAATTTCATTTTGATTCCGGAAAAATGGCCATACCAGAAAAAGCAGGATGAGGCCCTGTATTCCCCCACTGTACCTACTTCTTACACGATAGCATCAAACGCGAACGAGCCTGATTTTGAGAAAAATATTTGAAAGGGTTTAAACCACTATTCCGCCGACATTCTAGCCGATTAACTCCGCAGACGTGTAAATACAAAAAACGATGAGTGCGTTGAATAAAGCTCCTCGAACTCTATCTTCAGTATTGCGGACAACTTTCTATCCGCGAGCGTTTGACGGGAACAACTTTTAAAAAATTTCAAAAAATGGTCATTTTTTCTTCCAAAACAGACTTTCTTTCACACAGGAGAACGGGCTTTGAGGCCGGCCATTTTTTAACTGTAGCATCCCCATCTGGAAAGTAATCACCGCTAAAATCAGCAAATCCGTCGCACTTTTTTCTAGCCCCAATTTTTTGGGTACCTAAAATATTTGGTCTCTAATTCCGAAATAATGGCCAGAGCAGGAACGAGATGCGGTCCTGTATTCCCCACTGACTTACCTTACATAATAGCATCAAATGGCAATCGCGAGAACAAACTGATTTTCGAGAAAAAGGGAAGGGTTTAAACCACTATTCCGCCGACATTCTAGCCGCCATAACTCCGCCAGTACGCAAGAAAAAAAACGATGCGTGCGTTGAATAGAGCTCCTCGAACTCTATCTTCAGTGTATAAAGGACAACTTTCTATCCCCGTGCGTTTGGACGGAGAGTCCGGCAAAATTTCAAAAAATGGTCATTTTGACCTTCCAAAACAGAACTTTTTTCTACACAGGAGAACGAAGCGGCTCAGAGGCCCGCCTTTTAACTGTAGCATCCCCGCATCTTCCTTAGTAATCACCGCAAAATCCAGCAAATCCGTCGCACTTTTTCTAGCCTTATTTTTTGGGTACCTAAAATATTTGGAGTCTCTAATTCCGGAATAATGGCCATATGAACGGGATGCGGTCCTGTATTCCCGACTTACTTCTTACACGATAGCATCAAAATGGCAATCGCGAACACAACTGATTTTCGAGAAAAAAAAGGAAGGGTTTAAACCACTTCCGCCGACATTCTAGCCGCCATAACTCCGCAGTACTTATTGAGAAAAAGCGATTTTGCGTTGAATAGAGCTCCTCGAACTCTATCTTCAGTATAAAGGACAACTCTCTATCCCTGCTTATTTGGACGGGGAGGCCGGCAAAATTCAAAAAATGGTCATTTTGACCTTCAAAACAGAACTTTCTTTACACAGGAGAACGGAAGCGACTCAGCCCGCCATTTGCCCACGCATCATCGCATGGTCAGTAGTAATCACTTCCAAAATCAGGCAAATCCGTTCACTTTTTTCTAGCCTTTTTTTTTTGTACCTAAAATATTTGAGTTCCCGGAAATAAAAATAAGAACGAGAATGCGGTCCTGTATTTCCGACTTCTTGCACGATAGCATCAAAATGGGAATCGCGAGAACAACTGATTTCGAAAAAAGGAAGGGTTTAAACCACTTTTCCGCCGACATTCTAGCCGCCATAACCCGCAACAGCGTGTACTTCAAGAAAAAAATCGATTAGAGTTGAATAGCTCCGTCGAACTCTCTTCAGTGTAAAGGACAACTTCTATCCCGCGCGTTACGGAGAGGCCGGCAAATTTCAAAAATGGTCATTTTGACCTTCCAAAACAGAACTTTTTCACACAGGAGAACGGACGGTGAGGCCCGCCCTTTTAACTGTAGCATCCCATCTTCCAGTAATCACCGCTAAAATCAGGCAAACCCGTCATCTTTTTTCAGCTCCATTTTTTTGGCCCTAAAATATTTGAGTCTCTAATTCCGAAATAATGGCCATACGAGGAACGGGATGCGGTCTGTATTCCCCGACTTGACTTCTTAACGATAGCATCAAAATGGCAATCGCGAACACAACTGATTTTCGAGAAAAAGGAAGGGTTTAAACCCCTTCCGCCGACATTTTCCGCCATAACTCCGCAGCAACGTGTAGTACAAAAATAACGACGAGCGCGTTGAATAGCTCTCGAACTCTATCTCAGTGTAAAGGACAACTTTCTATTCCCGCGTTTGGACGGAGAGATGACGGCAAAATTTTTTAAAAATGGTCATTTTGACCTTCCAAAACAGAACTTTTTCTACACAGGAAGAACGGAAGAGAGCCCGCCCTTTAGGTTGTAGCATCCCGCATGGTCAGTAATCACCGCTAAAATCCAGCAAACGCACTTTTTTCAGCTCCCATTTTTCAGTACCTAAAATATTTGAGTCTCTAATTCCGAAAATAATGGCCATGGCGAGAATGGGATGCGGCCTGTATTCTCTTGACCTACTTCTTTTAGCATCAAAATGGCAATCGCGAACACAAACTGATTTTCGAGAAAAAAATGGGAAGGGTTTAAACCACCATTCCGCCGACATTCCAGCCGCCATAACCGCCGCAGTACTTGTAGTGAAACAAAGACGATGAGTGCGTTGAATACAGGCCTCGAACTCTATCTTCAGTATGAAGGACAACATTATTCCCGGTTGGACGGAGAGGCCGGCAAATTTCAAAAATGGTCATTTTGACCTTCCAAAACAGAACTTTTTTACACAGAGAAAAAAAGTGAGGCCCGCCCTTTAACTGTGCATCCACATCATCCAAAGTAGGAATCACCGCAAAAATCGCAAAATCCGTCGCACTTTTTTCTAGCCCTTTTTTGGGTACCTAAAATTTTAGGTTCTAATTCCGGAAATAATGGCCATAGCGAGGAACGACGGCCCTTGACCTTTCGAAATAGCATCAAATGGCAATCGATAACTCAAACTGATTTTCGAGAAAAAAATGGGATAGAGAGTCCAAATTCCGCCGACATTCTTTTACACTACGAGATAGAGTTCGAGGAGCTCGTTGAACGCAGCTCGTCGAATTTTTCAGTGTATAGGACAACTTTCTACGTGCCCGGCCGGTGGAGAAAAAATGGTCAATTCCAAAACAGAACTTTTCTACACAAGGAGAACGGAAGAGTTTTTTCCCGTTTTTATCAGTTTCGCAAGGTCAGTAATAATCACCGCAAAAAGAAAATTGCGACTTTTTTCGGATTTTAAAATATAAGTTTGGGTCTCTAATTCCGGAAATAATGCTACAGAAAACGGCGGCGCTTCTCCTTTTTCTTACACGATAGCATCAAAATGGAATCGCGAACAACTGATTTTCGAGAATTAGAGAACCCAATGTAGCCTTCCAAAACAGCCGCCATAACCTCCGCAATAAGGCCGAAAGCTTAGTGCGTTGAATCCACGCAGCTCCGCGGAACTTTGTCTCTCAGTTAAAGGACAACTTACTATTTTTCATGGCGTTTGGACGAGGAGGTTACAAATTTTAAAAATGGTCATTTTGACCTTCCAAAACAGAATTTTTTTTCAGGAGAACGAAAGTTCGCCCTTTAACTCAGTTACAAAAATCGCATGACCAGCCTTATTATTTCCGGAATTAGGGTACCTAACTTTTTAGGTACCAAAGGCTAGAAAAAGGATTTTGGATTTGCTGCATTTTAGCGGTGACTCCTTTCCACGATAGCAAGAAAAATGGGCGGGCGCGAACACAAACTGATTTTCGAGAAAAAAAGGGTTTAACCACCCTTCTTCCGAAGGTCAAATGACATTTTTGAAATTTTGCGGCTAGAAGTCGAAACGCGCGTTGAATAGAGTTGTCCTTTCATTGTAGAACAACTTCTCCGCGTTTGTGATGACCATTTTTTTAAATTTTGCCGGACTCTCCCGTCCAAACGCAAGGGGATAGAGAGTTGTCCTTTACACTAGAGATAGAGTTCGAGGAGCTCTATTCAACGCACTCATCGGTTTTTTCTCAGTACACGTATTGCGGGGTTATGGGGGCTAGAATGTCGGCGGAATGGGGGTTTAAACCCCTCCCCTTTTTTCCTCGATAATCAGTTTGTGCTCGCGATTCCCATTTTGATGCTATCGTGTAAGAAGTAAGTCAAGGGGGAATACAGGGCCGCAACCCGTTCCTCTATATGGCCATTATTTCCGGAATAAAAGACCCAAATATTTTAGGTACCCAAAAGATAAGGCTAGAAAAAAAGTGCGACGGATTTGCTGGATTTTAGCGGTGATTATTACTGACCATGCGAGGATGCTACAGCTAAAATGGCGGGCCTCTAAGCCGCTCCGTTCTCCTTGTGTATAGAAAGTTCTGTTTTGGAAGGTCAAAATGACCATTTTTTTAAATTTTGCCGGACTCTCCCGTCCAAACGCACGGGGATAGAGAGTTGTCCTTTACACTAGAGATAGAGTTCGAGGAGCTCTATTCAACGCACTCGTCGGATTTTTTCTCAGTACACGTATTGCGGGGTTATGGGGGCTAGAATGTCGGCGGAATGGGGGTTTAACCCCTTCCTCTTTTTTCTCGACAATCAGTTTGTGCTCGCGATTCCCATTTTGATGCTATCGTGTAAGAAGTAAGTCAAGGGGGAATACAGGGCCGCAACCCGTTCCTCGCTATGGCCATTATTTCCGGAATTAGAGACCCAAATATTTTAGGTACCCAAAAAATAAGGCTAGAAAAAAGTGCGACGGATTTGCCTGGATTTTAGTGGTAATTATTACTGACCATGCGAGGATGCTACAGCTAAAATGGCGGGTCTCTAAACCGCTTCGTTCTCCTTGTGTAGAAAAGTTCTGTTTTGGAAGGTCAAAATGACCATTTTTTTAAATTTTGCCGGACTCTCCCGTCCAAACGCACGGGGATAGAGAGTTGTCCTTTACACTAGAGATAGAGTTCGAGGAGCTCTATTCAACGCACTCGTCGGATTTTTTCTCAGTACACGTATTGCGGGGTTATGGCGGCTAGAATGTCGGCGGAATGGGGGTTTAAACCCTTCCTCTTTTTTTCTCGAAAATCAGTTTGTGCTCGCGATTCCCATTTTGATGCTATCGTGTAAGAAGTAAGTCAAGGGGGAATACAGGGCCGCATCCCGTTCCTCGCTATGGCCATTATTTCCGGAATTAGAGACCCAAATATTTTAGGTACCCAAAAAATAAGGCTAGGAAAAAGTGCGACGGTTTTTCTGGATTTTAGCGGTGATTATTACTGACCATGCGAGGATGCTACAGCTAAAATGGCGGGTCTCTAAACCGCTCCGTTCTCCTTGTGTAGAGAAAGTTCTGTTTTGGAAGGTCAAAATGACCATTTTTGAAATTTTGCCGGCCTCTCCCGTCCAAACGCACGGGGATAGAGAGTTGTCCTTTACACTAGAGATAGAGTTCGAGGAGCTCTATTCAACGCACTCATCGGATTTTTCTCAGTACACGTACTGCGGGTTATGGCGGCTAGAATGTCGGCGGAATGGGGTTTAAACCCTTCCCCTTTTTTTCGAAAATCAGTTTGTGCTCGCGATTCCCATTTTGATGCTATCGTGTAAGAAGTAAGTCAAGGGGGAATACAGGGCCGCATCTCGTTCCTCTTGGCCATTATTTCCGGAATTAGAGACCCAATATTTTAGGTACCCAAAAAATAAGGCTAGAAAAAAGTGCGACGGATTTGCTGGATGTTAGTGGTAAATATTACTGACCATGCGAGGATGCTACAGCAAAAATGGCGGACCTCTAAACCGCTGCGTTCTCCTTTTGTAGAGAAAGTTCTGCTTTGGAAGGTCAAAATGACCATTTTTTGAAATTTTGCCGGACTCTCCCGTCCAAACGCACGGGGATAGAGAGTTGTCCTTTACACTAGAAGATAGAGTTCGAGGAGCTCTATTCAACGCACTCGTCGGATTTTTTCTCAGTACACGTATTGCGGGGTTATGGCGGCTAGAATGTCGGCGGAATGGGGGTTTAAACCCTTCCTCTTTTTTTCTCGAAAATCAGTTTGCGCTCGGGATTCCCATTTTGATGCTATCGTGTAAGAAGTAAGTCAAGGGGGAATACAGGGCCGCATCTCGTTCCTCGCTCTGGCCATTATTTCCGGAATTAGAGACCCAAATATTTTAGGTACCCAAAAAAATAAGGCTAGAAAAAAGTGCGACGGATTTGCTGGATTTTAGCGGTGTTTATTACTGACCATGCGAGGATGCTACAGCTAAAATGGCGGGCCTAAACCGCTCCGTTCTCCTTTTGTAGAGAAAGTTCTGCTTTGGAAGGTCAAAATGACCATTTTTTTAATTTTGCCGGACTCTCCCGTCCAAACGCAAGGGGATAGAGAGTTGTCCTTTACACTAGAGATAGAGTTCGAGGAGCTCTATTCAACGCACTCGTCGGATTTTTTCTCAGTACACGTATTGCGGGTTATGGCGGCTAGAATGTCGGCGGAATGGGGTTTAAACCCCTCCCCTTTTTTTTCTCGAAAATCAGTTTGTGCTCGCGATTCCCATTTTGATGCTATCGTGTAAGAAGTAAGTCAAGGGGGATACAGGGACGCAACTCGTTCCTCGCTATGGGCATTATTTCCGGAATTAGAGACCCAAATATTTTAGGTACGCAAAAAAATAAGGCTAGAAAAAAGTGCGACGGATTTGCTGGATTTTAGTGGTAATTATTAGTGACCATGCGAGGATGCTACAGCTAAAATGGCGGGTCTCTAAACCGCTCCGTTCTCCTTGTGTAGAGAAAGTTTCTGTTTTGGAAGGTCAAAATGACCATTTTTTGAAATTTTGCCGGACTCTCCCGTCCAAACGCACGGGGATAGAGAGTTGTCCTTTACACTAAGATAGATTTCGAGGAGCTCTATTCAACGCACTCATCGGATTTTTTCTCAGTACACGTATTGCGGGGTTATGGCGGCTAGAATGTCGGCGGAATGGGGGTTTAAACCCCTTCCCCTTTTTTTCTCGAAAATCAGTTTGTGCTCGCGATTCCCATTTTGATGCTATCGTGTAAGAAGTAAGTCAAGGGGAATACAGGGCCGCATCCGTTCCTCTCTGCCCATTATTTCCGGAATTAGAGACCCAAATATTTTAGGTACCCAAAAAATAAGGCTAGAAAAAAGTGCGACGGATTTGCTGCATTTTAGCGGTGATTATTACTGACCATGCGAGGATGCTACAGCAAAAATGGCGGGCCTCTAAACCGCTCCGTTCTCCTAGTGTAAAGAAAGTTCTGTTTTGGAAGGTCAAAATGACCATTTTTTGAAATTTTGCCGGACTCTCCCGTCCAAACGCACGGGGATAGAGAGTTGTCCTTTACACTAAGATAGAGTTCGAGGAGCTCTATTCAACGCACTCGTCGGATTTTTCTCTCAGTACACGTATTGCGGGTTATGGCGGCTAGAATGTCGGCGGAATGGGGGTTTAAACCCTCCCCTTTTTTTTCTCGAAAATCAGTTTGTGCTCGCGATTCCCATTTTGATGCTATCGTGTAAGAAGTAAGTCAAGGGGAATACAGGGCCGCATCCCGTTCCTCGCTATGGCCATTATTTCCGGAATTAGAGACCCAAATATTTTAGGTACCCAAAAATAAGGCTAGAAAAAGTGCGACGGATTTGCTGATTTTAGCGGTGATTATTACTGACCATGCGAGGATGCTACAGCTAAAATGGCGGGTCTCTAAACCGCTCCGTTCTCCTTGTGTAGAGAAAGTTCTGTTTTGGAAGGTCAAAATGACCATTTTTTTAAATTTTGCCGGACTCTCCCGTCCAAACGCACGGGGATAGAGAGTTGTCCTTTACACTAGAGATAGAGTTCGAGGAGCTCTATTCAACGCACTCGGATTTTTTCTCAGTACACGTATTGCGGGGTTATGGCGGCTAGAATGTCGGCGGAATGGGGTTTAAACCCTTCCCTTTTTTTCTCGAAAATCAGTTTGTGCTCTCGCGATTCCCATTTTGATGCTATCGTGTAAGAAGTAAGTCAAGGGGAATACAGGGCGCATCCCGTTCCTCGTCTGGCCATTATTTCCGGAATTAGGGACCCAAATATTTTAGGTACCCAAAAAATAAGGCAGGAAAAAAGTGCGACGGATTTCCTGGATTTTAGCGGTGATTATTACTGACCATGCGAGGATGCTACAGCTAAAATGGCGGGCCTCTAAACCGCTCCGTTCTCCTAGTGTAAAGAAAGTTCTGTTTTGGAAGGTCAAAATGACCATTTTTTTAAATTTTGCCGGACTCTCCCGTCCAAACGCACGGGGATAGAGAGTTGTCCTTTACACTAGAGATAGAGTTCGAGGAGCTCTATTCAACGCACTCATCGGATTTTTCTCAGTACACGTACTGCGGAGTTATGGCGGCTAGAATGTCGGCGGAATGGGGGTTTAACCCCTTCCTCTTTTTTTCTCGACAATCAGTTTGTGCTCGCGATTCCCATTTTGATGCTATCATGTAAGAAGTAAGTCAAGGGGGAATACAGGGCCGCAACCCGTTCCTCTATATGGCCATTATTTCCGGAATAAAGACCCAAATATTTTAGGTACCCAAAAAGATAAGGCTAGAAAAAATTGCGACGGTTTTTCTGGATTTAGCGGTGATTATTACTGACCATGCGAGGATGCTACAGCTAAAATGGCGGGTCTCTAAACCGCTCCGTTCTCCTTGTGTAGAGAATGTTCTGTTTTGGAAGGTCAAAATGACCATTTTTTGAAATTTTGCCGGACTCTCCCGTCCTAACGCACGGGGATAGAGAGTTGTCCTTTACACTAGAGATAGAGTTCGAGGAGCTCTATTCAACGCACTCGTCGGATTTTTCTCAGTACACGTATTGCGGGGTTATGGGGGCTAGAATGTCGGCGGAATGGGAGTTTAAACCCTTCCCCTTTTCTCGAAAATCAGTTTGTGCTCGCGATTCCCATTTTGATGCTATCGTGTAAGAAGTAAGTCAAGGGGGATACAGGGCCGCATCCGTTCCTCGCTATGGCCATTATTTCCGGAATTAGAGACCCAAATATTTTAGGTACCCAAAAAAATAAGGCTAGAAAAAGTGCGACGGATTTGCTGCATTTTAGCGGTGATTATTACTGACCATGCGAGGATGCTACAGCTAAAATGGCGGCCTCTAAACCGCTCCGTTCTCCTTGTGTAGAGAAAGTTCTGTTTTGGAAGGTCAAAATGACCATTTTTTGAAATTTTGCCGGCTCTCCCGTCCAAACGCACGGGGATAGAGAGTTGTCCTTTACACTAAGATAGAGTTCGAGGAGCTCTATTCAACGCACTCATCGGCTTTTTCTCAGTACACGTATTGCGGAGTTATGGCGGCTAGAATGTCGGCGGAAGGGGGTTTAAACCCTTCCCTTTTTTTTCTCGAAAATCAGTTTGTGCTCGCGATTCCCATTTTGATGCTATCGTGTAAGAAGTAAGTCAAGGGGGAATACAGGGCCGCATCCGTTCCTCGCTATGGCCATTATTTCCGGAATTAGAGACCAAATATTTTAGGTACCCAAAAAATAAGGCTAGAAAAAAGTGCGACGGATTTGCTGGATTTTAGCGGTGATTATTACTGACCATGCGAGAATGCTACAGCTAAAATGGCGGGCCTCTAAGCCGCTCCGTTCTCCTTGTGTAGAGAAAGTTCTGTTTTGGAAGGTCAAAATGACCATTTTTTTTAATTTTGCCGGCCTCTCCCGTCCAAACGCACGGGGATAGAGAGTTGTCCTTTACACTAAAGATAGAGTTCGAGGAGCTCTATTCAACGCACTCATCGGATTTTTCTCAGTACACGTATTGCGGAGTTATGGCGGCTAGAATGTCGGCGGAAGGGGGGTTTAAACCCTTCCCTTTTTTTTCTCGAAAATCAGTTTGTGCTCGCGATTCCCATTTGGATGCTATCGTGTAAGAACTAAGTCTAGGGGGAATACAGGGCCGCATCCCGTTCCTCGCTATGGCCATTATTTCCGGAATGAGAGACCCTAATATTTTAGGTACCCAAAAAAATAAGGCTAGAAAAAGTGCGACGGATTTGCTGGATTTTAGCGGTGATTATTACTGACCATGCGAGAATGCTACAGCTAAAATGGCGGGTCTCTAAACCGCTCCGTTCTCCTTGTGTAGAGAAAGTTCTGTTTTGGAAGATCAAAATGACCATTTTTTTAAATTTTGCCGGCCTCTCCCGTCCAAACGCACGGGGATAGAGAGTTGTCCTTTACACTAGAAGATAGAGTTCGAGGAGCTCTATTCAACGCACTCGTCGGATTTTTCTCAGTACACGTATTGCGGGTTATGGCGGCTAGAATGTCGGCGGAATGGGGTTTAAACCCTTCCCCTTTTTTCTCGAAAATCAGTTTGTGCTCGCGATTCCCATTTTGATGCTATCGTGTAAGAAGTAAGTCAAGGGGGAATACAGGGCCGCATCCCGTTCCTCGCTCTGGCCATTATTTTCGGAATTAGAGACCCAAATATTTTAGGAACCCAAAAAATAAGGCTAGAAAAAAAGTGCGACGGATTTGCTGGATTTTAGCGGTGATTATTACTGACCATGCGAGGATGCTACAGCTAAAATGGCGGGTCTCTAAACCGCTCCGTTCTCCTTGTGTAGAGAAAGTTCTGTTTTGGAAGGTCAAAATGACCATTTTTTGAAATTTTGCCGGACTCTCCCGTCCAAACGCACGGGGATAGAGAGTTGTCCTTTACACTAGAGATAGAGTTCGAGGAGCTCTATTCAACGCACTCATCGGATTTTTCTCAGTACACGTATTGCGGGGTTATGGCGGCTAGAATGTCGGCGGAATGGGGTTTAAACCCTTCCCCTTTTTTTCTCGAAAATCAGTTTGTGCTCGCGATTCCCATTTTGATGCTATCGTGTAAGAAGTAAGTCAAGGGGGAATACAGGGCCGCATCCCGTTCCTCGTTATCTGGCCATTATTTCCGGAATTAGAGACCCAAATATTTTAGGTACCCAAAAAAATAAGGCTAGAAAAAGTGCGACGGATTTGCTGCATTTTAGCGGTGATTATTACTGACCATGCGAGGATGCTACAGCTAAAATGGCGGGCCTCTAAACCGCTCCGTTCTCCTTGTGTAGAAAAAAGTTCTGTTTTGGAAGGTCAAAATGACCATTTTTTGAAATTTTGCCGGCCTCTCCCGTCCAAACGCACGGGGATAGAGAGTTGTCCTTTACACTAAAGATAGAGTTCGAGGAGCTCTATTCAACGCACTCATCGGTTTTTCTCAAGTACGTACTGCGGAGTTATGGCGGCTAGAATGTCGGCGGAAGGGTGGTTTAAACCCTTCCCCTTTTTTCTCGAAAATCAGTTTGTGCGATTCCCATTTTGATGCTATCGTGTAAGAAGTAAGTCAAGGGGGAATACAGGGCCGCATCCCGTTCCTCGTTATGGCCATTATTTCCGGAATTAGAGACCCAAATATTTTAGGTACCCAAAAAATAAGGCTAGAAAAAAGTGCGACGGATTTGCTGCATTTTAGCGGTGATTATTACTGACCATGCGAGATGCTACAGCTAAAATGGCGGGCCTCTAAACCCGGTTCTCCTTGTGTAGAGAAAGTTCTGTTTTGGAGGTCAAAATGACCATTTTTTGAAATTTTGCCGGCTCTCCCGTCCAAACGCAAGGATAGAGTTGTCCTTTACACTAAAGATAGAGTTCGAGGAGCTCTATTCAACGCACTCGTCGGATTTTTCTCAGTACACGTATTGCGGGAGTTATGGCGGCTAGAATGTCGGCGGAATGGGGGTTTAAACCCTTCCCCTTTTTTTCTCGAAAATCAGTTTGTGCTCGCGATTCCCATTTTGATGCTATCGTGAAAGTAAGTCAAGGGGAATACAGGGCCGCATCCGTTCCTCCTATCGGCCATTATTTCCGGAATTAGAGACCCAAATATTTTAGGTACCCAAAAAAAATAAGGCTAGAAAAAAGTGCGACGGATTTGCTGGATTTTAGCGGTGATTATTACTGACCATGCGAGAATGCTACAGCTAAAATGGCGGGCCTCTAAGCCGCTCCGTTCTCCTTGTGTAGAGAAAGTTCTGTTTTGGAAGGTCAAAATGACCATTTTTTGAAATTTTGCCGGCTCTCCCGTCCAAACGCACGGGGATAGAGAGTTGTCCTTTACACTAGAGATAGAGTTCGAGGAGCTCTATTCAACGCACTCATCGGTTTTTTCTCAGTACACGTACTTGCGGAGTTATGGCGGCTAGAATGTCGGCGGAAGGGTGGTTTAAACCCTTCCCCTTTTTTTCTCGAAAATCAGTTTGTGCTCGCGATTCCCATTTTGATGCTATCGTGTAAGAACTAAGTCTAGGGGGAATACAGGGCCGCATCCCGTTCCTCGCTATGGCCATTATTTCCGGAATTAGAGACCCAAATATTTTAGGTACCCAAAAAATAAGGCTAGAAAAAAAGTGCGACGGATTTGCTGCATTTTAGCGTGATTATTACTGACCATGCGAGGATGCTACAGCTAAAATGGCGGGCCTCTAAACCGCTCCGTTCTCCTTGTGTAGAAAAGTTCTGTTTTGGAAGGTCAAAATGACCATTTTTGAAATTTTGCCGGCCTCTCCCGTCCAAACGCACGGGGATAGAGAGTTGTCCTTTACACTAGAAGATAGAGTTCGAGGAGCTCTATTCAACGCACTCATCGGATTTTTTCTCAGTACACGTACTGCGGGGTTATGGCGGCTAGAATGTCGGCGGAATGGGGGTTAAACCCTTCCCCTTTTTTTTCTCGAAAATCAATTTGTGCTCGCGATTCCCATTTGGATGCTATCGTGTAAGAAATAATGCTAGGGGGAATACAGGGTCGCATTCCGTTCCTCGCTATGGACAATATTTCCGGAATGAGAGACCCTAATATTTAAGGTACCCAAAATATAAGGCTAGAAAAAAGTGCGACGGATTTGCTGGATTTTAGCGGTGATTATTACCGACCATGCGAGGATGCTACAGCTAAAATGGCGGGCTCTAAAACCGCTCCGTTCTCCTTGTGTGTAAAGAAAGTTCTGTTTTGGAAGGTCAAAATGACCATTTTTTGAAAATTTGCCGGCATCTCCCGGCCAAACGCATGAGGATAGAGAGTTGCCCTTTACACTAAGATAGATTTCGAGGAGCTCTATTCAACGCACTCATCGGGTTTTTTCTCAGTACACGTATTGCGGAGATATGACGGATAGAATGTGGGTGGAAAGGTTTACCTTCCCCTTTTTTTCGCGAAAATCAGTTTGTGCTCGCGATTCCCATTTGGATGCTATCGTGTAAGAAGTAAGTCAAGGGGGAATACAGGGCCGCATCCCGTTCCTCGCTATCGCCATTATTTCCGGAATTAGAGACCCAAATTTTTAGGTACCCAAAAAATAAGGCTGGAAAAAAGTGCGACGGATTTGCTGCATTTTAGCGGTGATTATTACTGACCATGCGAGGATGCTACAGCTAAAATGGCGGGCCTCTAAACCGCGTCCGTTCTCCTTGTGTAGAGAAAGTTCTGTTTTGGAAGGTCAAAATGACCATTTTTTGAATTTTGCCGGCCTCTCCCGTCCAAACGCACGGGGATAGAGAGTTGTCCTACACTGAAGATAGAGTTCGAGGAGCTCTATTCAACGCACTCATCGGATTTTTCTCAGTACACGTACTGCGGAGTTATGGGGGCTAGAATGTGTCGGCGGAATGGGTTTAAACCCTTTTTTTTTTTTTTCTCGAAAATCAGTTTGTGCTCGCGATTCCCATTTTGATGCTATCGTGTAAGAAGTAAGTCAAGGGGGAATACAGGGCCCCGTCCGTTCCTCGCTATGGCCATTATTTCCGGAATTAGAGACCCAAATATTTTAGGTACCCCCAAAAATAAGGCTAGAAAAAAGTGCGACGGATTTGCTGGATTTTAGCGGTGATTATTACTGACCATGCGAGGATGCTACAGCTAAAATGGCGGGTCTCTAAACCGCTCCGTTCTCCTTGTGTAGAGAAAGTTCTGTTTTGGAAGGTCAAAATGACCATTTTTTGAAATTTTGCCGGACTCTCCCGTCCAAACGCACGGGGATAGAGAGTTTGTCCTTTACACTAGAAGATAGAGTTCGAGGAGCTCTATTCAACGCACACTCATCGGATTTTTTCTCAGTACACGTATTGCGGGTTATGGCGGCTAGAATGTCGGCGGAATGGGGGTTTAAACCCTTCCCTTTTTTTCTCGAAAATCAGTTTGTGCTCGCGATTCCCATTTTGATGCTATCGTGTAAGAAGTAAGTCAAGGGGAATACAGGGCCGCATCTCGTTCCTCGCTTGCCATTATTTCCGGAATTAGAGACCCAAATATTTTAGGTACCCAAAAAATAAGGCTAGGAAAAAAGTGCGACGGATTTGCTGCATTTTAGCGGTGATTATTACTGACCATGCGAGGATGCTACAGCTAAAATGGCGGGCCTCTAAACCGCTCCGTTCTCCTTGTGTAGAGAAAGTTCTGTTTTGGAAGGTCAAAATGACCATTTTTTGAAATTTTGCCGGACTCTCCCGTCCAAACGCACGGGGATAGAGAGTTGTCCTTTACACTAGAAGATAGAGTTCGAGGAGCTCTATTCAACGCACTCATCGGATTTTTTTCTCAGTACACGTACTGCGGGTTATGGCGGCTAGAATGTCGGCGGAATGGGGTTTAAACCCTTCCCCTTTTTTCTCGAAAATCAGTTTGTGCTCGCGATTCCCATTTTGATGCTATCGTGTAAGAAGTAAGTCAAGGGGGAATACAGGGCCGCATCCGTTCCTCGCTATGGCCATTATTTCCGGAATTAGAGACCCAAATATTTTAGGTACCCAAAAAATAAGGCTAGAAAAAAGTGCGACGGATTTGCTGCATTTTAGCGGTGATTATTACTGACCATGCGAGGATGCTACAGCTAAAATGGCGGGCCTCTAAACCGCTCCGTTCTCCTTGTGTAAGAAAGTTCTGTTTTGGAAGGTCAAAATGACCATTTTTTGAAATTTTGCCGGACTCTCCCGTCCAAACGCACGGGGATAGAGAGTTGTCCTTTACACTAAAGATAGAGTTCGAGGAGCTCTATTCAACGCACTCATCGGATTTTTCTCAGTACGTACTACTTGGGGGTTATGGCGGCTAGAATGTCGGCGGAATGGGGGTTTAAACCCTTCCCTTTTTTTTCTCGAAAATCAGTTGTGCTCGCGATTCCCATTTTGATGCTATCGTGTAAGAAGTAAGTCAAGGGGGAATACAGGGCCGCATCCCGTTCCTCGCTTGGCCATTATTTCCGGAATTAGAGACCCAAATATTTTAGGTACCCAAAAATAAGGCTAGAAAAAGTGCGACGGATTTGCTGCATTTTAGCGGTGATTATTACTGACCATGCGAGGATGCTACAGCTAAAATGGCGGGTCTAAATCCTTGTGTAGAAAAGTTCTGTTTTGGGTCAAAATGACCATTTTTTTAAATTTTGCCGGCCTCTCCCGTCCAAACGCACGGGGATAGAGAGTTGTCCTTTACACGCTCGTTCTCTTTTTTCAGTAGAGAAGTTCTGTTTTGGAAGGTCAAAATGACCATTTTTTTTCGAAAATTTTGTGCCGGATTCTCCATTTTGTCCAAACGCAAGTAAGGGGATAGAGATCCCGTTCCTCGTTATCTGGCCATTATTTCCGGAATTAGAGGACCCAAATATTTAGGTACCCAAAAAAATAAGGCTGGAAAAAAGTGCGAGATTTGCTGCATTTTAGCGGTGATTATTACTGACCATGCGAGGATGCTCTAAAATGGCGGGCCTCTAAGCCCTCCGTTCTCCTTGTGTAGAGAAACTGTTTTGGACTGACCATTTTTTTAAATTTTGCCGGCAGTCCAAACGTATTGGGATAGAGAGTTGTCCTTTACACTAAAGATAGAGTTCGAGGAGGCGGCACTCGTCGGAGAAGTACACGTACTGGCGGAATATGGGGGCTAGAATGTCGGCGGAACCCTTCCCCTTTTTTTCTCGAAAATCAGTTTGTGCTCGCGATTCCCATTTTGATGCTATCGTGTAAGAAGTAAGTCAAGGGGGAATACAGGGCCGCATCCCGTTCCTCGCTCTGGCCATTATTTCCGGAATTAGAGGCCCAAATATTTTAGGTACCCAAAAAATAAGGCTAGAAAAAAGTGCGACGGATTTGCTCCATTTTAGCATGATTATTACTGACCATGCGAGAGATGCTAAATATTTTAAACCGGGCCTCTAAATAAGGCTCCGTTCTCCTTGTGTAAAAAAAGTTTCGTTTTGGAAGTCAAAATGACCATTTTTTGAAATTTTGCCGGATTCCCGTCCAAACGCACGGGGATAGAGAGTTTCCTTTACACTAATGCGTTCGAGGATGCTCTATTCAACGCACTCATCGGTTTTTTCTCAGTAACGTGCGGAGGGCGGCTAGAATGTCGGCGGAATCCGTTCTCCTTTTTTAAAAAAGTTTGTGCTTTTTTGGCTATCGTGTAAGGTCAAAATGACCATTTTTGAATTTTTCCGGAATTAGAGACAAACGCACGGGGAAAAAGAGTTTTGTCCTTTTACATTATTACTGACCATGCGAGATGCTACAGTTCGAATGGAGGCCTCTTCTAAACGCGCTCCGTTCTCCTTGTGTAAAAAGTTCTGTTTTGGAAGGTCAAAATGACCATTTTTTTGAAATTTTGCCGGCTCTCCCGTCCAAACGCACGGGGATAGAGAGTTGTCCTTTACACTAAAGATAGAGTTCGAGGAGCTCTATTCAACGCACTCACTCATGGGGTTATTTTTGTCGGCGGAAGTACCCGTACCCGGAGTTATTCTCGAATGGTGAAGGGTGGTTTAAACCCTTCCCTTTTTTCGAAATCAGTTTGTGCTCGCGATTCCCATTTTGATGCTATCGTGTAAGAAGTAAGTCAAGGGGGAATACAGGGCCCCATCCCGTTCCTCGTTATGGCCATTATTTCCGGAATTAGAGACCCAAATATTTTAGGTACCCAAAAAAGGGCTAGAAAAAGTGCGACGGATTTGATTTGCTGATTTTAGCGGTGATTATTACTGAACATGCGAGGATGCTACAGCTAAAATGGCGGGCCTCTAAACCGCTCCGTTCTCCTTGTGTAGAGAAAGTTCTGTTTTGGAAGGTCAAAATGACCATTTTTTGAAATTTTGCCGGCTCTCCCGTCCAAACGCACGGGGATAGAGAGTTGTTTTACACTAAAGATAGAGTTCGAGGAGCTCTATTCAACGCACTCATCGGCTTTTTCTCAGTCAGTACACGTACTGCGGAGTTATGGCGGCTAGAATGTCGGCGGAAGGGTGGTTTAAACCCTTCCCCTTTTTTTCTCGAAAATCAGTTTGTGCTCGCGATTCCCATTTTGATGCTATCGTGTAAGAAGTAAGTCAAGGGGAATACAGGGCCGCATCCCGTTCCTCGCTATTGTGCCATTATTTCCGGAATTAGAGACCAAATATTTTAGGTACCCAAAAAATAAGGCTAGAAAAAAGTGCGACGGATTTGCTGATTTTAGCGGTGATTATTACTGACCATGCGAGGATGCTACAGCTAAAATGGCGGGCCTCTAAACTGCCTCCGTTCTCCTTTGTGTAGAGAAAGTTCTGTTTTGGAAGGTCAAAATGACCATTTTTTGAAATTTTGCCGGCCTCTCCGTCCAAACGCACGGGGATAGAGAGTTGTCCTTTACACTAAAGATAGAGTTCGAGGAGCTCTATTCAACGCACTCATCGGATTTTTTTCAGTACACGTACTGCGGAGTTATGGCGGCTAGAATGTCGGCGGAATGGGGGTTTAAACCCTTCCCTTTTTTCTCGAAAATCAGTTTGTGCTCGCGATTCCCATTTTGATGCTATCGTGTAAGAAGTAAGTCAAGGGGGAATACAGGGGCCGCATCCCGTTCCTCGCTTGCCATTATTTCCGGAATTAGAGACCCAAATATTTTAGGTACCCAAAAAAATAAGGCTAGAAAAAAAGTGCGACGGATTTGCTGCATTTTAGCGGTGATTATTACTGACCATGCGAGGATGCTACAGCTAAAATGGCGGGCCTCTAAACCGCTCCGTTCTCCTTGTGTAGAGAAAGTTCTGTTTTGGAAGGTCAAAATGACCATTTTTTGAAATTTTGCCGGCCTCTCCCGTCCAAACGCACGGGGATAGAGAGTTGTCCTTTACACTAGAAGATAGAGTTCGAGGAGCTCTATTCAACGCACTCATCGGATTTTTCTCAGTACACGTATTGCGGAGGTTATGGCGGCTAGAATGTCGGCGGAATGGGGGTTTAAACCCTTCCCCTTTTTTCTCGAAAATCAGTTTGTGCTCGCGATTCCCATTTTGATGCTATCGTGTAAGAAGTAAGTCAAGGGGGAATACAGGGCCGCATCCCGTTCCTCGCTTATGGCCATTATTTCCGGAATTAGAGACCCAAATATTTTAGGTACCCAAAAAATAAGGCTAGAAAAAAGTGCGACGGATTTGCTGCATTTTAGCGGTGATTATTACTGACCATGCGAGAATGCTACAGCTAAAGGCGGGCCTCTAAACCGCGTCCGTTCTCCTTGTGTAGAGAAAGTTCTGTTTTGGAAGGTCAAAATGACCATTTTTTCCGGCCTCTCCCGTCCAAACGCACGGGGATAGAGAGTTGTCCTTTACACTAAAGATAGAGTTCGAGGAGCTCTATTCAACGCACTCATCGGTTTTTCTCAGTACGTACTGCGGAGTTATGGCGGCTAGAATGTCGGCGGAAAAACCCTCCCCTTTTTTTCTCGAAAATCAGTTTGTGCTCGCGATTCCCATTTTGATGCTATCGTGTAAAAGTCAAGGGGGGGATACAGGGCGCATCCCGTTCCTCGCTATCGGCCATTATTTCCGGAATTAGAGACCCAAATATTTTAGGTACCCAAAAAATAAGGCTAGAAAAAAGTGCGACGGATTTGCTGCATTTTAGCGGTGATTATTACTGACCATGCGAGGATGCTACAGCTAAAATGGCGGCCCTCTAAACGCTCCGTTCTCCTTGTGTAAAGAAAGTTCTGTTTTGGAAGGTCAAAATGACCATTTTTTTAAATTTTGCCGGCCTCCCCCCAAACGCACGGGGATAGAGAGTTGTCCTTTACACTAAGATAGAGTTCGAGGAGCTCTATTCAACGCACTCATCGGATTTTTTCTCAGTACACGTACTTGCGGGGTTATGGCGGCTAGAATGTCGGCGGAATGGGGGTTTAACCCTTCCCCTTTTTTTCTCGAAAATCAGTTTGTGCTCGCGATTCCCATTTTGATGCTATCGTGTAAGAAGTAAGTCAAGGGGGAATACAGGGCCATCCCGTTCCTCGCTATGGCCATTATTTCCGGAATTAGAGACCCAAATATTTTAGGTACCCAAAAAATAAGGCTGGAAAAAGTGCGACGGATTTGCTGGATTTAGCGGTGATTATTACTGACCATGCGAGGATGCTACAGCTAAAATGGCGGGTCTCTAAACCGCTCCGTTCTCCTTGTGTAGAGAAAGTTCTGTTTTGGAAGGTCAAAATGACCATTTTTTGAAATTTTGCCGGCCTCTCTCCCGTCCAAACGCACGGGGATAGAGAGTTGTCCTTTACACTAGAGATAGAGTTCGAGGAGCTCTATTCAACGCACTCATCGGATTTTTCTCAGTACACGTATTGCGGGTTATGGCGGCTAGAATGTCGGCGGAATGGGTGGTTTAAACCCTTCCCCTTTTTTTTCTCGAAAATCAGTTTGTGCTCGCGATTCCCATTTTGATGCTATCGTGTAGTAAGTCAAGGGGGATATAGGGGCCGCATCCCGTTCCTCGCTATGGCCATTATTTCCGGAATTAGAGACCCAAATATTTTAGGTACCCAAAAAATAAGGCTAGAAAAAGTGCGACGGATTTGCTGCATTTTAGCGGTGATTATTACTGACCATGCGAGGATGCTACAGCTAAAATGGCGGGGGCCTCTAAACCGCTCCGTTCTCCTTGTGTGTAGAGAAAGTTCTGTTTTGGAAGGTCAAAATGACCATTTTTTTAAATTTTGCCGGCTCTCCCGTCCAAACGCACGGGGATAGAGAGTTGTCCTTTACACTAGAGATAGAGTTCGAGGAGCTCTATTCAACGCACTCATCGGATTTCTCAGTACACGTACTGCGGGTTATGGCGGCTAGAATGTCGGCGGAATGGGGTTTAAACCCTTCCCCTTTTTTTTTCGAAAATCAGTTTGTGCTCGCGATTCCCATTTTGATGCTATCGTGTAAGAAGTAAGTCAAGGGGGAATACAGGGCCGCATCCCGTTCCTCGCTCTGGCCATTATTTCCGGAATTAGAGACCCAAATATTTTAGGTACCCAAAAAATAAGGCTGGAAAAAGTGCGACGGATTTGCCTGATTTTAGCGGTGATTATTACTGACCATGCGAGGATGCTACAGCTAAAATGGCGGGCCTCTAAACCGCCGCGTCGTTCTCCTTGTGTAGAAATTCTGTTTTGGAAGGTCAAAATGACCATTTTTTGAAATTTTGCCGGCTCTCCCGTCCAAACGCACGGGGATAGAGAGTTGTCCTTTACACTAGAGATAGAGTTCGAGGAGCTCTATTCAACGCACTCATCGGATTTTTCTCAGTACACGTACTGCGGAGTTATGGCGGCTAGAATGTCGGCGAATGGGGTTTAAACCCTTCCCCTTTTTCTCGAAAATCAGTTTGTGCTCGCGATTCCCATTTTGATGCTATCGTGTAAGAAGTAAGTCAAGGGGGAATACAGGGCCGCATCCCGTTCCTCGCTATCGCCATTATTTCCGGAATTAGAGACCCAAATATTTTAGGTACCCAAAAATAAGGCTGGAGAAAAAAGCGACGGATTTGCCTGATTTTAGCGGTGATTATTACTGACCATGCGAGGATGCTACAGCTAAAATGGCGGGTCTCTAAACCGCTCCGTTCTCCTTGTGTAGAGAAAGTTCTGTTTTGGAAGGTCAAAATGACCATTTTTTTAAATTTTGCCGGCTCTCCCGTCCAAACGCACGGGGATAGAGAGTTGTCCTTTACACTAGAGATAGAGTTCGAGGAGCTCTATTCAACGCACTCATCGGATTTTTCTCAGTACACGTATTGCGGGGTTATGGCGGCTAGAATGTCGGCGGAATGGGGGTTTAAACCCTTCCCCTTTTTTTCTCAAATCAGTTTGTGCTCGCGATTCCCATTTTGATGCTATCGTGTAAGAAGTAAGTCAAGGGGGAATACAGGCCGCATCCCGTTCCTCGCTATCGCCATTATTTCCGGAATTAGAGACCCAAATATTTTAGGTACCCAAAAAATAAGGCTGGAAAAAAGTGCGACGGATTTGCTGGATTTTAGCGGTGATTATTACTGACCATGCGAGGATGCTACAGCTAAAATGGCGGGTCTCTAAACCGCTCCGTTCTCCTTGTGTAGAGAAAGTTTGTTTTTGGAAGGTCAAAATGACCATTTTTGAAATTTTGCCGGACTCTCCCGTCCAAACGCACGGGGATAGAGAGTTGTCCTTTACACTAGAGATAGAGTTCGAGGAGCTCTATTCAACGCACTCATCGGATTTTTCTCAGTACACGTATTGCGGAGTTATGGCGGCTAGAATGTCGGCGGAATGGGGTTTAAACCCTTCCCCTTTTTTTCGCGAAAATAAGTTTGTGCTCGCGATTCCCATTTGATGCTATCGTGTAAGAAGTAAGTCAAGGGGGAATACAGGGCCCATCTCGTTCCTCGCTATGGCCATTATTTCCGGAATTAGAGACCCAAATATTTTAGGTACCCAAAAAATAAGGCTGGAAAAAAAGTGCGACGGATTTGCTGCATTTTAGCGGTGATTATTACTGACCATGCGAGGATGCTACAGCTAAAATGGCGGGTCCTCTAAACCGCTCCGTTCTCCTTGTGTAGAAAAAGTTCTGTTTTGGAAGGTCAAAATGACCATTTTTTTAAATTTTGCCGGACTCTCCCGTCCAAACGCACGGGGATAGAGTTGTCCTTTACACTAGAAGATAGAGTTCGAGGAGCTCTATTCAACGCACTCATCGGATTTTTTTCTCAGTACACGTATTGCGGGGTTATGGCGGCTAGAATGTCGGCGGAATGGGAGTTTAAACCCTTCCCCTTTTTTTCTCGAAAATCAGTTTGTGCTCGCGATTCCCAATTTGATGCTATCGTGTAAGAAGTAAGTCAAGATACAGGGCCGCATCCCGTTCCTCGCTATGGCCATTATTTCCGGAATTAGAGACCCAAATATTTTAGGTACCCAAAAAATAAGGCTGGAAAAAAGTGCGACGGATTTGCTGGATTTTAGCGGTGATTATTACTGACCATGCGAGGATGCTACAGCTAAAATGGCGGGTCCTCTAAACCGCTCCGTTCTCCTTGTGTAGAGAAAGTTCTGTTTTGGAAGGTCAAAATGACCATTTTTTGAAATTTTGCCGGACTCTCCCGTCCAAACGCACGGGGATAGAGAGTTGTCCTTTACACTAGAGATAGAGTTCGAGGAGCTCTATTCAACGCACTCATCGGATTTTTTCTCAGTACACGTACTGCGGAGTTATGGCGGCTAGAATGTCGGCGGAATGGGGTTTAAACCCTTCCCCTTTTTTTCTCGAAAATCAGTTTGTGCTCGCGATTCCCATTTTGATGCTATCGTGAAGTAAGTCAAGGGGGAATACAGGGCCGCATCCCGTTCCTCGCTCTGGCCATTATTTCCGGAATTAGAGACCCTAATATTTTAGGTACCCAAAAAAATAAGGCTAGAAAAAGTGCGACGGATTTGCTGGGTTTTAGCGGTGATTATTACTGACCATGCGAGAATGCTACAGCTAAAATGGCGGGCCTCTAAGCCGCTCCGTTCTCCTTGTGTAGAGAAAGTTCTGTTTTGGAAGGTCAAAATGACCATTTTTTGAAATTTTGCCGGCCTCTCCCGTCCAAACGCACGGGGATATAGAGAGTTGTCCTTTACACTAGAGATAGAGTTCGAGGAGCTCTATTCAACGCACTCATCGGATTTTTCTCAGTACACGTATTGCGGGGTTATGGCGCTAGAATGTCGGCGGAAGGGTGGTTTAAACCCTTCCCCTTTTTTTCTCGAAAATCAGTTTGTGCTCGCGATTCCCATTTGGATGCTATAGTGTAAGAACTAAGTCTAGGGGGAATACAGGGCCGCATCCCGTTCCTCGCTATGGCCATTATTTCCGGAATGAGAGACCCTAATATTTTAGGTACCCAAAAAATAAGGCTAGAAAAAAGTGCGACGGATTTGCTGGATTTTAGCGGTGATTATTACTGACCATGCGAGGATGCTACAGCTAAAATGGCGGGTCTCTAAACCGCTCCGTTCTCCTTGTGTAGAGAAATTTCTGTTTTGGAAGGTCAAAATGACCATTTTTTGAAATTTTGCCGGACTCTCCCGTCCAAACGCACGGGGATAGAGAGTTGTCCTTTACACTAGAGATAGAGTTCGAGGAGCTCTATTCAACGCACTCATCGGATTTTTCTCAGTACACGTATTGCGGGGTTATGGCGGCTAGAATGTCGGCGGAATGGGGTTTAAACCCTTCCCCTTTTTTCTCGAAAATCAGTTTGTGTTCGCGATTCCCATTTTGATGCTATCGTGTAAGAAGTAAGTCAAGGGGGAATACAGGGCCCATCCGTTCCTCGCTATGCCATTATTTCCGGAATTAGAGGCCAAATATTTTAGGTACCCAAAAATATAAGGCTGGAAAAAGTGCGACGGATTTGCTGATTTTAGCGGTGATTATTACTGAACATGCGAGGATGCTACAGCTAAAATGGCGGGCCTCTAAACCGCTCCGTTCTCCTTGTGTAGAGAAAGTTCTGTTTTGGAAGGTCAAAATGACCATTTTTTGAAATTTTGCCGGACTCTCCCGTCCAAACGCACGGGGATAGAGAGTTGTCCTTTACACTAGAAGATAGAGTTCGAGGAGCTCTATTCAACGCACTCATCGGATTTTTCTCAGTACACGTATTGCGGGGTTATGGCGGCTAGAATGTCGGCGGAATGGGGTTTAAACCCTTCCCCTTTTTTTCTCGAAAATCAGTTTGTGCTCGCGATTCCCATTTTGATGCTATCGTGTAAGAAGTAAGTCAAGGGGGAATACAGGGCCGCATCCCGTTCCTCGCTCTGGCCATTATTTCCGGAATTAGAGACCCAAATATTTTAGGTACCCAAAAAATAAGGCTGGAAAAAAGTGCGACGGATTTGCCTGGATTTTAGCGGTGATTATTACTGACCATGCGAGGATGCACAGCTAAAAAATGGCGGGTCTCTAAACCGCGTCGTTCTCCTTGTGTAGAGAAAGTTCTGTTTTGGAAGGTCAAAATGACCATTTTTTGAAATTTTGCCGGACTCTCCCGTCCAAACGCACGGGGATAGAGAGTTGTCCTTTACACTAGAAGATAGAGTTCGAGGAGCTCTATTCAACGCACTCATCGGATTTTTCTCAGTACACGTACGCGGGGTTATGGCGGCTAGAATGTCGGCGGAATGGGGGTTTAAACCCTTCCCTTTTTTTTCTCGAAAATCAGTTTGTGCTCGCGATTCCCATTTTGATGCTATCGTGTAAGAAGTAAGTCAAGGGGGAATACAGGGCCGCATCTCGTTCCTCGCTCTGGCCATTATTTTTCGGAATTAGAGACCCAAATATTTTAGGTACCCAAAAAATAAGGCTGGAAAAAAAGTGCGACGGATTTGCCTGGATTTTAGCGGTGATTATTACTGACCATGCGAGGATGCTACAGCTAAAATGGCGGGTCTCTAAACCGCGTCCGTTCTCCTTGTGTAGAGAAAGTTTCTGTTTTGGAAGGTCAAAATGACCATTTTTTGAAATTTTTTGCCGGACTCTCCCGTCCAAACGCACGGGGATAGAGAGTTGTCCTTTACACTAGAAGATAGAGTTCGAGGAGCTCTATTCAACGCACTCATCGGATTTTTTCTCAGTACACGTATTGCGGGTTATATGCGGCTAGAATGTCGGCGGAATGGGGTTTAAACCCTTCCCCTTTTTCTCGAAAATCAGTTTGTGCTCGCGATTCCCATTTTGATGCTATCGTGTAAGAAGTAAGTCAAGGGGAATACAGGGCCCCATCCCGTTCCTCGCTATGGCCATTATTTCCGGAATTAGAGGCCCAAATATTTTAGGTACCCAAAAAATAAGGCTGGAAAAAGTGCGACGGATTTGCTGCATTTTAGCGGTGATTATTACTGACCATGCGAGGATGCTACAGCAAAAAAAATGCGGGCCTCTAAACCGCTCCGTTCTCCTTGTGTAAAGAAATTCTGTGTTTGGAAGGTCAAAATGACCATTTTTTTAAATTTTGCCGGACTCTCCCGTCCAAACGCACGGGGATAGAGAGTTGTCCTTTACACTAGAGATAGAGTTCGAGGAGCTCTATTCAACGCACTCATCGGATTTTTCTCAGTACACGTATTGCGGGGTTATGGCGGCTAGAATGTCGGCGGAATGGGGGTTTAACCCTTCCCCTTTTTTTTTCGAAAATCAGTTTGTGCTCGCGATTCCCATTTTGATGCTATCGTGTAAGAAGTAAGTCAAGGGGGAATACAGGGCCGCATCCCGTTCCTCGCTATGGCCATTATTTCCGGAATTAGAGACCCAAATATTTTAGGTACCCAAAAAATAAGGCAGGAAAAAAGTGCGACGGATTTGCTGGATTTTAGCGGTGATTATTACTGACCATGCGAGGATGCTACAGCTAAAATGGCGGGTCTCTAAACCGCGTCCGTTCTCCTTGTGTAGAGAAATTCTGTTTTGGAAGGTCAAAATGACCATTTTTTTGAAATTTTGCCGGACTCTCCCGTCCAAACGCACGGGGATAGAGAGTTGTCCTTTACACTAGAAGATAGAGTTCGAGGAGCTCTATTCAACGCACTCATCGGATTTTTCTCAGTACACGTATTGCGGGGTTATGGCGGCTAGAATGTCGGCGGAATGGGGTTTAAACCCTTCCCTTTTTTTTTCTCGAAAATCAGTTTGTGCTCGCGATTCCCATTTTGATGCTATCGTGTAAGAAGTAAGTCAAGGGGGAATACAGGGCCCATCCCGTTCCTCGCTCTGGCCATTATTTCCGGAATTAGAGGCCCAAATATTTTAGGTACCCAAAAAATAAGGCTAGGAAAAAGTGCGACGGATTTGCCTGATTTTAGCGGTGATTATTACTGACCATGCGAGGATGCTACAGCTAAAATGGCGGGCCTCTAAACCGCTCCGTTCTCCTTGTGTAGAAAGTTCTGTTTTGGAAGGTCAAAATGACCATTTTTTTAATTTTGCCGGACTCTCCCGTCCAAACGCACGGGGATAGAGAGTTGTCCTTTACACTAGAGATAGAGTTCGAGGAGCTCTATTCAACGCACTCATCGGATTTTTCTCAGTACACGTACTTGCGGGTTATGGCGGCTAGAATGTCGGCGGAATGGGGTTTAAACCCTTCCCCTTTTTTCTCGAAAATCAGTTTGTGCTCGCGATTCCCATTTTGATGCTATCGTGTAAGAAGTAAGTCAAGGGGGAATACAGGGCCGCATCCCGTTCCTCGCTATGGCCATTATTTCCGGAATTAGAGGCCAAATATTTTAGGTACCCAAAAAATAAGGCTGGAAAAAAGTGCGACGGATTTGCCCGATTTTAGCGGTGATTATTACTGACCATGCGAGGATGCTACAGCTAAAATGGCGGCCTCTAAACGCCGCTCCGTTCTCCTTGTGTAGAGAAATTTCTGTTTTGGAAGGTCAAAATGACCATTTTTTGAAATTTTGCCGGCTCTCCCGTCCAAACGCACGGGGATAGAGAGTTGTCCTTTACACTAGAGATAGAGTTCGAGGAGCTCTATTCAACGCACTCATCGTTTTCTCTCAGTGCACGTACTGCGGAGTTATGGCGGCTAGAATGTCGGCGGAAGGGGGTTTAAACCCTTCCCCTTTTTTTTTTCTCGAAAATCAGTTTGTGCTCGCGATTCCCATTTTGATGCTATCGTGTAAGAAGTAAGTCAAGGGGGAATACAGGGCCGCATCCCGTTCCTCGCTATCGCCATTATTTCCGGAATTAGAGGCCCAAATATTTTAGGTACCCAAAAAATAAGGCTGGAAAAAAGTGCGACGGATTTGCTGGATTTTAGCGGTGATTATTACTGACCATGCGAGGATGCTACAGCTAAAATGGCGGGCCTCTGCGCCGCGTCGTTCTCCTTGTGTAGAGAAAGTTCTGTTTTGGAAGGTCAAAATGACCATTTTTTGAAATTTTGCCGGCCTCTCCCGTCCAAACGCACGGGGATAGAGAGTTGTCCTTTACACTAGAGATAGAGTTCGAGGAGCTCTATTCAACGCACTCATCGGATTTTTTCTCAGTACACGTATTGCGGGTTATGGCGGCTAGAATGTCGGCGGAATGGGGGTTAAACCCTTCCCTTTTTCTCGAAAATCAGTTTGTGCTCGCGATTCCCATTTTGATGCTATCGTGTAAGAAGTAAGTCAAGGGGGAATACAGGGCCCATCCCCCGTTCCTCGCTATGGCCATTATTTCCGGAATTAGAGACCCAAATATTTTAGGTACCCAAAAAATAAGGCTGGAAAAAGTGCGACGGATTTGCCCGATTTTAGCGGTGATTATTACTGACCATGCGAGGATGCTACAGCTAAAAAGGGCGGGTCTCTAAAACCGCGTCCGTTCTCCTTGTGTAGAAAAGTTCTCTTTTTGGAAGGTCAAAATGACCATTTTTTTAAATTTTGCCGGACTCTCCCGTCCAAACGCACGGGGATAGAGAGTTGTCCTTTACACTAGAAGATAGAGTTCGAGGAGCTATTCAACGCACTCATCGGCTTTTTTCTCAGTACACGTACTGCGGAGTTATGGCGGCTAGAATGTCGGCGGAAGGGGGTTTAAACCCTTCCCCTTTTTTTTTCTCGAAAATCAGTTTGTGTTCGCGATTCCCATTTTGATGCTATCGTGTAAGAAGTAAGTCAAGGGGGAATACAGCGCATCCCGTTCCTCGCTCGCCATTATTTCCGGAATTAGAGGCCCAAATATTTTAGGTACCCAAAAAATAAGGCTGGAAAAAAAGTGCGACGGATTTGCTGATTTTAGCGGTGATTATTACTGACCATGCGAGGATGCTACAGCTAAAATGGCGGCCCTCTAAACCGCTCCGTTCTCCTTGTGTAGAGAAAGTTCTGTTTTGGAAGTCAAAATGACCATTTTTTTAAATTTTGCCGGACTCTCCCGTCCAAACGCACGGGGATAGAGAGTTGTCCTTTACACTAGAAGATAGAGTTCGAGGAGCTCTATTCAACGCACTCATCGGATTTTTCTCAGTACACGTATTGCGGAGGTTATGGCGGCTAGAATGTCGGCGGAATGGGTTTAAACCCTTCCCCTTTTTTTTTCGAAAATCAGTTTGTGCTCGCGATTCCCATTTTGATGCTATCGTGTAAGAAGTAAGTCAAGGGGGAATACAGGGCCGCATCCGTTCCTCGCTATGGCCATTATTTCCGGAATTAGAGACCCAAATATTTTAGGTACCCAAAAAATAAGGCAAAAAGTGCGCGACGGATTTGCTGATTTTTAGCGGTGATTATTACTGACCATGCGAGGATGCTACAGCTAAAATGGCGGGTCTCTCTAAACCGCTCCGTTCTCCTTGTGTAGAGAAAATTTCTGTTTTGGAAGGTCAAAATGACCATTTTTTTAAATTTTGCCGGACTCTCCCGTCCAAACGCACGGGGATAGAGTTGTCCTTTACACTAGAGATAGAGTTCGAGGAGCTCTATTCAACGCACTCATCGGATTTTTCAGTACACGTATTGCGGGGTTATGGCGGCTAGAATGTCGGCGGAATGGGGTTTAAACCCTTTTTTTTTTCTCGAAAATCAGTTTGTGCTCGCGATTCCCATTTTGATGCTATCGTGTAAGAAGTAAGTCAAGGGGGAATACAGGGCCGCATCCCGTTCCTCGCTTATCGCCATTATTTCCGGAATTAGAGACCCAAATATTTTAGGTACCCAAAAAATAAGGCTGGAAAAAGTGCGACGGATTTGCCTGGATTTTAGCGGTGATTATTACTGACCATGCGAGGATGCTACAGAAATGGCGGGTCTCTCTAAACTGCTCCGTTCTCCTTGTGTAGAGAAAGTTCTGTTTTGGAAGGTCAAAATGACCATTTTTTTAAATTTGCCGGCCTCTCCCGTCCAAACGCACGGGGATAGAGAGTTGTCCTTTACACTAGAAGATAGAGTTCGAGGAGCTCTATTCAACGCACTCATCGGATTTTTCTCAGTACACGTATTGCGGGGTTATGGCGGCTAGAATGTCGGCGGAATGGGGGTTTAAACCCTTCCCCTTTTTTTCTCGAAAATCAGTTTGTGCTCGCGATTCCCATTTTGATGCTATCGTGTAAGAAGTAAGTCAAGGGGATAATACAGGGCCGCATCCCGTTCCTCGCTATGGCCATTATTTCCGGAATTAGAGACCCAAATATTTTAGGTACCCAAAAAAATAAGGCTGGAAAAAAGTGCGACGGATTTGCCTGATTTTAGCGGTGATTATTACTGACCATGCGAGGATGCTACAGCTAAAATGGCGGGCCTCTAAACCGCGTCGTCTTCTCCTTGTGTAGAGAAAGTTTCTGTTTTGGAAGGTCAAAATGACCATTTTTTGAAATTTTGCCGGCTCTCCCGTCCAAACGCACGGGGATAGAGAGTTGTCCTTTACACTAGAAGATAGAGTTCGAGGAGCTCTATTCAACGCACTCATCGGATTTTTCTCAGTACACGTATTGCGGGTTATGGCGGCTAGAATGTCGGCGGAATGGGGTTTAAACCCTTCCCTTTTTTTTCGAAAATCAGTTTGTGTTCGCGATTCCCATTTTGATGCTATCGTGTAAGAAGTAAGTCAAGGGGGAATACAGGGCCCATCCCGTTCCTCGCTGGCCATTATTTCCGGAATTAGAGACCCAAATATTTTAGGTACCCAAAAAATAAGGCTAGAAAAAAAAGTGCGACGGATTTGCTGCATTTTAGCGGTGATTATTACTGACATGCGAGGATGCTACAGCTAAAATGGGGCCTCTAAACCGCTCCGTTCTCCTTGTGTAGAAAAGTTCTGTTTTGGAAGGTCAAAATGACCATTTTTTTAAATTTTGCCGGCCTCTCCCGTCCAAACGCACGGGGATAGAGAGTTGTCCTTTACACTAGAAGATAGAGTTCGAGGAGCTCTATTCAACGCACTCATCGGATTTTTTCTCAGTACACGTACGCGGGAGTTATGGCGGCTAGAATGTCGGCGGAATGGGGGTTTAAACCCTTCCCCTTTTTTTCTCGAAAATCAGTTTGTGCTCGCGATTCCCATTTTGATGCTATCGTGTAAGAAGTAAGTCAAGGGGGAATACAGGGCCGCATCCCGTTCCTCTCGCTATCGGCCATTATTTCCGGAATTAGAGACCCAAATATTTTAGGTACCCACCCAAAAAATAAGGCTGGAAAAAGTGCGACGGATTTGCCTGGATTTTAGCGGTGATTATTACTGACCATGCGAGGATGCTACAGCTAAAATGGCGGGTCTCTAAACCGCTCCGTTCTCCTTGTGTAGAGAAATTTCTGTTTTGGAAGGTCAAAATGACCATTTTTTTAATTTTGCCGGACTCTCCCCGTCCAAACGCACGGGGATAGAGAGTTGTCCTTTACACTAGAGATAGAGTTCGAGGAGCTCTATTCAACGCACTCATCGTCGGATTTTTCTCAGTACACGTATTGAGCGGGTTATGGCGGCTAGAATGTCGGCGGAATGGGTGGTTTAAACCCTTCCCCTTTTTTTCTCGAAAATCAGTTTGTGCTCGCGATTCCCATTTTGATGCTATCGTGTAAGAAGTAAGTCAAGGGGGAATACAGGGCCATCCCGTTCCTCGCTATCGCCATTATTTCCGGAATTAGAGACCCAAATATTTTAGGTACCCAAAAAATAAGGCTAGAAAAAAGTGCGACGGATTTGCTGCATTTTAGCGGTGATTATTACTGACCATGCGAGGATGCTACAGCTAAAAATGGCGGGCCTCTAAACCGCTCCGTTCTCCTTGTGTAGAGAAAGTTCTGTTTTGGAAGGTCAAAATGACCATTTTTTTAAATTTTGCCGGACTCTCCCGTCCAAACGCACGGGGATAGAGAGTTGTCCTTTACACTAGAAGATAGAGTTCGAGGAGCTCTATTCAACGCACTCATCGGATTTTTTCTCAGTACACGTACTGCGGAGTTATGGCGGCTAGAATGTCGGCGGAATGGGGGTTTAAACCCTTCCCCTTTTTTCTCGAAAATCAGTTTGTGCTCGCGATTCCCATTTTGATGCTATCGTGTAAGAAGTAAGTCAAGGGGGGGATACAGGGCCGCATCCCGTTCCTCGCTCTGGCCATTATTTCCGGAATTAGAGGCCCAAATATTTTAGGTACCCAAAAAATAAGGCTGGAAAAAAAAGTGCGACGGATTTGCTGCATTTTAGCGGTGATTATTACTGACCATGCGAGGATGCTACAGCTAAAATGCGGGTCTCTAAACCGCTCCGTTCTCCTTGTGTAGAAAGTTCTGTTTTGGAAGGTCAAAATGACCATTTTTTGAAATTTTGCCGGCTCTCCCCGTCCAAACGCACGGGGATAGAGAGTTGTCCTTTACACTAGAGATAGAGTTCGAGGAGCTCTATTCAACGCACTCATCGGATTTTTTCTCAGTACACGTATTGCGGGTTATGGGCGGCTAGAATGTCGGCGGAATGGGGGTTAAACCCTTCCCCTTTTTTCGAAAATCAGTTTGTGCTCGCGATTCCCATTTTGATGCTATCGTGTAAGAAGTAAGTCAAGGGGGAATACAGGGCCGCATCCCGTTCCTCGTTATCGCCATTATTTCCGGAATTAGAGGACCCAAATATTTTAGGTACCCAAAAAATAAGGCTGGAAAAAAGTGCGACGGATTTGCTGCATTTTAGCGGTGATTATTACTGACCATGCGAGGATGCTACAGCTAAAATGGCGGGCCTCTAAACCGCTCCGTTCTCCTTGTGTAGAAAAAGTTCTGTTTTGGAAGGTCAAAATGACCATTTTTTGAAAATTTTGCCGGACTCTCCCGTCCAAACGCACGGGGAGAGTTGTCCTTTACACTAAGATAGAGTTCGAGGAGCTCTATTCAACGCACTCATCGGCTTTTCTCAGTACACGTACTGCGGAGTTATGGCGGCTAGAATGTCGGCGGAAGGGTGGTTTAAACCCTTCCCCTTTTTTTCTCGAAAATCAGTTTGTGCTCGCGATTCCCATTTGGATGCTATAGTGTAAGAACTAAGTCTAGGGGGAATACAGGGCCGCATCCCGTTCCTCGCTATGGCCATTATTTCCGGAATGAGAGACCCTAATATTTTAGGTACCCAAAAAAAAGGCTAGGCTGGAAAAAGTGGCGACGGATTTGCTGCATTTTAGCGGTGATTATTACTGACCATGCGAGGATGCTACAGCTAAAATGGCGGCCTCTCTAAGCCGCTCCGTTCTCCTTGTGTAGAGAAAGTTCTGTTTTGGAAGGTCAAAATGACCATTTTTTGAAATTTTGCCGGCCTCTCCCGTCCAAACGCACGGGGATAGAGAGTTGTCCTTTACACTAAAGATAGAGTTCGAGGAGCTCTATTCAACGCACTCATCGGGTTTTTTCTCAGTACACGTACTGCGGAGTTATGGCTAGAATGTCGGCGGAATGGGGGTTTAAACCCTTCCCCTTTTTTCTCGAAAATCAGTTTGTGCTCGCGATTCCCATTTTGATGCTATCGTGTAAGAACTAAGTCTAGGGGGAATACAGGGCCGCATCCCGTTCCTCGCTATGGCCATTATTTCCGGAATGAGAGACCCTAATATTTTAGGTACCCAAAAATAAGGCTAGAAAAAAGTGCGACGGATTTGCTGGATATTAGCGGTGATTATTACTGACCATGCGAGAATGCTACAGCTAAAATGGCGGGACTCTAAGGCGCTCCGTTCTCCTTGTGTAGAGAAAGTTCTGTTTTGGAAGTTCAAAATGACCATATTTTGAAATTTTGCCGGCCTCTCCCGTCCAAACGCACGGGGATAGAGAGTTGTCCTTTACACTAAAGATAGAGTTCGAGGAGCTCTATTCAACGCACTCATCGGATTTTTCCTCAGTACACGTACTGCGGAGTTATGGCGGCTAGAATGTCGGCGGAAGGGGGTTTAAACCCTTCCCCTTTTTTTCTCGAAAATCAGTTTGTGCTCGCGATTCCCATTTGGATGCTATCGTGTAAGAAGTAAGTCAAGGGGGAATACAGGGCCCCATCCCGTTCCTCGCTATCGCCATTATTTCCGAATTAGAGACCCAAATATTTTAGGTACCCAAAAAATAAGGCTGGAAAAAAGTGCGACGGATTTGCTGCATTTTAGCGGTGATTATTACTGACCATGCGAGGATGCTACAGCTAAAATGGCGGGCCTCTAAACCGCTCCGTTCTCCTTGTGTAGAGAAAGTTCTGTTTTGGAAGGTCAAAATGACCATTTTTTTAAATTTTGCCGGCTCTCCCGTCCAAACGCACGGGGATAGAGAGTTGTCCTTTACACTAAAGATAGAGTTCGAGGAGCTCTATTCAACGCACTCATCGGGTTTTTTCTCAGTACACGTACTGCGGAGTTATGGCGGCTAGAATGTCTCGAAAATCAGTTTGTGCTCGCGATTCCCATTTGGATGCTATCGTGTAAGAACTAAGTCTAGGGGGAATACAGGGCCGCATCCCGTTCCTCGCTATGGCCATTATTTCCGGAATTAGAGACCCAAATATTTTAGGTACCCAAAAAATAAGGCTAAAAAAGTGCGACGGATTTGCTGGATTTTAGCGGTGATTATTACTGACCATGCGAGGATGCTACAGCTAAAATGGCGGGTCCTCTAAGCCGCTCCGTTCTCCTTGTGTAGAGAAAGTTCTGTTTTGGAAGGTCAAAATGACCATTTTTTGAAATTTTGCCGGCCTCTCCCGTCCAAACGCACGGGGATAGAGAGTTGTCCTTTACACTAAAGATAGAGTTCGAGGAGCTCTATTCAACGCACTCATCGGGTTTTTCTCAGTACACGTACTGCGGGGTTATGGCGGCTAGAATGTCGGCGGAATGGGTGGTTTAAACCCTTCCCCTTTTTTTTCTCGAAAATCAGTTTGTGCTCGCGATTCCCATTTTGATGCTATCGTGTAAGAAGTAAGTCAAGGGGAATACAGGGCCGCATCGTTCCTCGCTATGGCCATTATTTCCGGAATTAGAGACCCAAATATTTTAGGTACCCAAAAAATAAGGCTGGAAAAAAGTGCGACGGATTTGCTGGATTTTAGCGGTGATTATTACTGACCATGCGAGGATGCTACAGCTAAAATGGCGGCCTCTAAACCGCTCCGTTCTCCTTGTGTAGAGAAAGTTCTGTTTTGGAAGGTCAAAATGACCATTTTTTGAAATTTTGCCGGACTCTCCCGTCCAAACGCACGGGGATAGAGAGTTGTCCTTTACACTAGAAGATAGAGTTCGAGGAGCTCTATTCAACGCACTCATCGGATTTTTCTCAGTACACGTACTGCGGAGGTTATGGCGGCTAGAATGTCGGCGGAATGGTGGTTTAAACCCTTCCCCTTTTTTCTCGAAAATCAGTTTGTGCTCGCGATTCCCATTTTGATGCTATCGTGTAAGAAGTAAGTCAAGGGGAATACAGGGCCGCATCCCGTTCCTCGCTATGGCCATTATTTCCGGAATTAGAGACCCAAATATTTTAGGTACCCAAAAAATAAGGCTAGGAAAAAAGTGCGACGGATTTGCCTGGATTTTAGCGGTGATTATTACTGACCATGCGAGGATGCTACAGCTAAAATGGCGGGTCTCTAAACCGCTCCGTTCTCCTTGTGTAGAAAGTTCTGTTTTGGAAGGTCAAAATGACCATTTTTTGAAATTTTGCCGGACTCTCCCGTCCAAACGCACGGGGATAGAGTTGTCCTTTACACTAGAGATAGAGTTCGAGGAGCTCTATTCAACGCACTCGTCGGATTTTTCTCAGTACACGTATTGCGGGTTATGGCGGCTAGAATGTCGGCGGAATGGGGTTTAAACCCTTCCCCTTTTTTTCTCGAAAATCAGTTTGTGCTCTCGCGATTCCCATTTTGATGCTATCGTGTAAGAAGTAAGTCAAGGGGAATACAGGGCGCATCCCGTTCCTCGTTATCTGGCCATTATTTCCGGAATTAGGGACCCAAATTTTTTAGGTACCCAAAAAATAAGGCTAGAAAAAGTGCGACGGATTTGCTGCATTTTAGCGGTGATTATTACTGACCATGCGAGGATGCTACAGCTAAAATGGCGGGCCTCTAAACCGCTCCGTTCTCCTTGTGTAGAAGAAAGTTCTGTTTTGGAAGGTCAAAATGACCATTTTTTTAAATTTTGCCGGACTCTCCCGTCCAAACGCACGGGGATAGAGTTGTCCTTTACACTAGAGATAGAGTTCGAGGAGCTCTATTCAACGCACTCGTCGGATTTTTTCTCAGTACACGTACTGCGGGGTTATGGCGGCTAGAATGTCGGCGGAATGGGGTTTAAACCCTTCCCCTTTTTTTTTCTCGACAATCAGTTTGTGCTCGCGATTCAGACCCAAATATTTTAGGTACCCAAAAAAATACGGCTAAAAAAAGTGCGACGGATTTGCTGCATTTTAGCAGAATATTACTGACCATGCGAGAATGCTACAGCTAAAATGGCGGGCCTCTAAGCCGCTCCGTTCTCCTTGTGTAGAGAAGTTCTGTTTTGGAAGGTCAAAATGACCATTTTTTGAAATTTTGCCTCTCCGTCCAAACGCACGGGATAGAGAGTTGTCCTTTACACTAAAGATAGAGTTCGAGGAGCCTCTATTCAACGCACTCATCGTGTTTTTCTCAGTACACGTACTGCGGAGTTATGGCTAGAATTTCGGCGGAATGGCGGTTTAAACACTTCCCCTTTTTTCTCGAAAATCAGTTTGTGCTCGCGATTCCCATTTGATGCTATCGTGTAAGAACTAAGTCAAATGGGAATAGAGGGCCGCATCCCGTTCCTCGTTGTGGCCATTATTTCCGGAATTAGAGACCCTAATATTTTAGGTACCCAAAAAATACGGCTAGAAAAAGTGCGACGGATTTGCTGCATTTTAGCATTACTGACCATGCGAGAATATGTACAGCAAAAATGGCGGGCCTCTAAGCTCCGTTCTCCTTGTGTAGAGAAAGTTCTGTTTTAAAGGTCAAAATGACCATTTTCCCGTCCAACGCACGGGATGAATTTTCAATTAAACCCCCAAAAATTTTTTTCGGGGGGGTTTTTTTCCCGGGCCTTTTAAGGGGAAAAGGGGCCGGGTTTCTGGCCTTTTGGGGGGAAAAAAAAAGGGAAAGGGGGTTTAGGGAAACCCGGGGGGGGCCCCCCCTTTTTGAATTGTTTGGTCGATTTTAATTTGGATGCCCCGGGAAGGGTTTTAAAAAGGGGGGGAAAGCCGCATTTTTTGGGGGGGTAATGTGGCGGAATGGGGTTTTCCCTTTTTCCCATGTTGGTCCATCCATTTGAGTGGAAGGGGTTTAAGGCCACCCCCGGGCCATTTTTAAAAAAAATTTTAGGTCCAAAAAAAGGGGAAAAATGCGAGTTTGGTTTAAGTTTTTCTGTGGGATTTTGAAAGGCGGTTTTAAAAATTTTCCCTTCTCCGTAAAGCTTTAGGAAATTTTAATTTTTGGACTCCTCAAAGGATTTTCCTTATAGGTAGGTAGTTTAATTTTTTTTCTCACATAGTTTGGGGCTGGATTCCGGGAGGGGTTAAACCCCCCTTTTCGCATTTTCTCGTCCATTTTGGTTTTTAAAAATAGAACAAAAAAGGGAGCCTTCTGGATTTTCGGATTAACCCATATTTGGTACCAAAAAGTGGAAATCAGTTTCTGTTTAGGTTTTTTATCTTTGAAATGCGGCTCTCCGTCCCCCGGAAAAATTCTTTGAAGTTAAAAGACCTTTTTAAATTGCGATTTCCCAACAGGGATAGAGTTGCAATGGATGGCGGACCTTCCCTTCGATTTTTCTCCCTTTGGGTTTGGGAGAAGTGCAAGGGGTTAACCCCTCCCTTTTGCATATTTTGGATTCCATTTATTAAAAATAAGCAGGGAAAAAGGCGTTGTTTTTGATTATTTGAATAAGACCAATTTTTTTTTTTTTTTTTTTTTTTTTTTTTTTTTTTTTTTTTTTTTTTTTTTTTTTTTTTTTTTTTTTTTTTTTTTTTTTTTTTTTTTTTTTTTTTTTTTTTTTTTTTTTTTTTTTTTTTTTTTTTTTTTTTTTTTTTTTTTTTTTTTTTTTTTTTTTTTTTTTTTTTTTTTTTTTTCCCCCCCCCCCCCCCCCCCCCCCCCCCCCCCCCCCCCCCCCCCCCCCCCCCCCCCCCCCCCCCCCCCCCCCCCCCCCCCCCCCCCCCCCCCCCCCCCCCCCCCCCCCCCCCCCCCCCCCCCCCCCCCCCCCCCCCCCCCCCCTGGGAAAATTTTTTTTGGAAAAAGAAGGGGGGAAAAGGGGGGTTTTCCTTTTTTTGGGAAATTTTTGGGGAAAAACCCCTTTTTTTATCCCCAAAAATGGGGGGGGAAAAAATTTTTTTGGGGTTTTTTCCCTTTTAAAAAAATTTAAAAAATAAATTTTTTAAAAAGGTTTTTTATTTTTAATTTTTAAATTTTTTCCAAAAAGGGGTTTTAAATTTTTCCCAAAAGGGTTTTTAACCCCCCCTTTTTTTTATTTTTACCCCCCGGGAGGTTCCTTTAAAAGGGGGGGGGGAACCCTTTTTTTTCCCCGGGATTTTTTCCAAACCCATTTTATAAAAAAAAGGGGGGGGGGAAAAAATTCTTTTTTCCCTTTTTCCCCGGCCCCCTTTTTCCCCAAAAATCGGGAAAAGGCCCCTTTTTTTTTAGGATTTTTCAAAAAAAAAATTTTTTAGCCCAAAAACGGGAAAAACCTTTCCAAAAAATTTGGGGGTTTTCAAGCCTTTAAATTTTTCCCCCCCCCGGGGGGGAAAAATTCCCGGGTTTGGGGAAAAAATTTTTTTTTTCCCCGGGATTTTTAAAGGTTAAAATTTGGGGTAAATGGGGAAAAGGGAACCCTTCCCTTTTTGCATTTTTTTTAAACCATTTTGGGGGGCCCAAAAAGGGGGGGGGAAACCCCCCCTTTCCCTGGTTTTTTGGAAAAATCTTTTAACAAAAAAAGGGGGGGAAAAAACCCTTTTTCCGGGTTTTTTTTTAATAAACCCAAAAAAATTTTAAAAAAAAAGGGCCAAAACCCCGGGGTTTTTTTAATTTTGTTAAAAAAAATTTAACCATTTGGGGTTTTCAAATTTTTTTTTTGGGGATAGAAAGCCCCGGGGGAAAAATTTTTTTTTTTCCCCGTTTTTCTCCGCCCCAAAGGGTTTGGTCCGGGGGGGGGGATCTCTTTCCCCTCGCATTTTTCCCATTAAAATTTTTAAAAATTGGGAAAAAAATCTTTTTTTGGGGCCCCCTTTTTCCCCCTTGAATTTGAAAAGGGGTTTAAACCCCCTCCCCAAAAAAGGGGGTTTTTTGGAAATTTAAAAATTTTTATGGGATAAAAAAAAAATTTTTTTAAATTTTTTTTTTAAGGGGTTTTTTAAGAAAAAGCTTTTTTTCCCCCCCTTTTTGTAAGAGGGGTGGTTTTTTCCTTTTTTTGCCCCCCTTTTGGTTTTTAAATTTGGGTTTTCCGGGAATTGGGGGGTTTCCCTTCTTTTTTCCAAAAAAAAAATTTTTTTTTGGGGCCCAAAAAGGGGGAAAAAAAAAAACCCCTTTTCGTTTTCTTTTTTCCCCTTGGAAAACAAAAAAGGGGGGGGAAAAACCCCGCCCTTTTTTTTCTTTTAATAAAAAATTTAAAAAAAAACCCCCAAAAAACCGGGGTTTTTTTTAAGGGAAATTTTTTGGGGTAAAGCATTTTAAATTTTTTTTCCCCCTTTTTTGAAGGGGGTTGTTTTAAGAAACCCCCTTTTTTTTTCCCCCTTTCTGGGGGTTTTTTCACGGTGGGTTGGGTTTTCCGAGTTTTTTCCCTTTTTTCCGAAATTGGGGAAATTTTTTGGGGGGGGGAAAAAATTTTTTAAAATTTTTTTTGGTTTTCCCCAACAAAATTTAGAAAAAAAAAACCCCCCTTTTTTCCTTTTTTTCGGTTTGGGGAAAATTTTTGGATTTCAACGGAAAAGGGGGGGTTTCCCCCCTTTTGGGGTTATCTTTCGGGAGAAAAAAAATTTTTTGGGTTTTTTGCCAAAAAAAGGGAAATTTTTTAATTTTTTTTAAATTTTTTTCCCCCCCGGGTTTTTTTTTACTGGGGGGTTGGGGAAAAAATTTTAAACCTCCCTTTTTTTTAGTTTTTGGTTTTTAGAAAAAAGGGAAGGGGTTTAATTTTTTTTTTTCCACCTTTCCCGGAAATTCCCAAAAAAAAAAATTTTTAAGGAAAAAAGCCAAGGGTTTTAAATGAATTTTTAAAACCCCAAATTTTCCCCCAAAAAGGGGGGTTTCCTTTCCCATTTTAAAATTGGGGAATTAAAAAAAATGCTTTTTTTTTCGTTTTTTTTAAAAGAAGGGATTTTTTTTCCCCCCTTTTTTTTTACCCCCAAAACCCGGGATTTGCCCTTTTAGTAAGGTGAAAACTTTTTTAAACCTTTTTTTTTAAAACATTTTTTTTTTAAAAAAAAAAGGTTTTTTTTCCCCCCTTTTTTCCCAAGGGGTTTTTTCCCTTTTGGGCCCAAATTTTTTTCCCAAAAAGGGAAAAATTCTTTTGGGGAAAAATGTTTTTTGAAAAATTCCCCAAAATGGGGGAAAAAGGTTTTTTCCCTTTTGGTTTTAAAATTTTGCCCTTAAAGGGTCAAACTTTTTGTTTTGGGGAAATTGGCGGGGGGGAAAAATTTTTTTTTAAAAATTTGGTCACTACCAGTTTTTGGGTTTTTGGGGGAATGGGGGACCCGGGGTTTTAAATTTTTTTCCAAAACTTTTTTTTTTTTTAAAAAAAGAAAAAAAAGGGGGCGATTTCTTTTTCTTTTTTTTAAATTAGGAAAAAAATTTTCCCCCTTTTAGGGTTTTTTTTAAAAAGTAAATTTTTTTTATTTCCAAAAAAGGGGAAAAAAAATGGGGGTTTCCTTTTTTTTTTAAAAAAAAAGGGGTTTTTAAAATTTTTCCTTTTTGGGTTTGGGGAAAGGGGGAAAGGGTTTCCCCCCCAAAAAAATGGGGTTTTCCCCACCTTTGGATTTAGAATTAAGGGGGGTAAGTTTGGGGTTTTTTTTTTAAAAATTTTTTCCCCCCTTTTTTTTTTTTCAAAAAAAATGCGGTTTGGTTTCTTTTTCCCCGGGGTTTTTTAAAAAAAAGGGGCCCAAAAATTTTTTTAAAATTTTTGGGAAAAAAGCCCTTTTTTTGGGAAATTTTTCTAAAAGGGGGGGCCCATAATGTTTTCCAAAATTTTTTTTTTAAAAGGTTTTTTTAAACCCTATTTTTGGGGAAATTTTTGGGGGGAAAACCCCCTTTTTTAAATTTTTGGGGCTCTTTCCCAGGGGATTTTTTTATAAAAATTTAGGGTTTCCCGGGTGTCAATTTTTTTCGTGTTTTTTGGGGGGCCCCTTTTTCTAAAAAAGGGGTCCTTTTTTTGGGGAATTCCTAATAAGGGGAAAGGGCCCTTTTGGGCCCCAAAAAAAAAATTTTTAAGGTCAAAAAAAATTTTTTTTCGCCCTTTTTAAAAAGGGGAGTTTCCTTTCAAAGTTGGGGGGGTTCTTTCCCCTTTCCTTTTTTAAAAATTTTTGGGTTTGAAAAAATTTTTGGGGGCCCCCTTTCCCCCCGGGAAAATTTTTCCCCCGGGGTTTTTTTTTAGTTTTTTTAAAGGGTAACGGGAAGGGGGGGGTTTTTTTTTTTTAAAAAAAATATTTTGGAAATTTTTTTCCCAAAAATGGGGGAAAAAGGGATTTTTTTTTTTTCGCCGAAGGGGGGTTTTTTAGGAAAACCCTGGCAGGAAAGGGGTTTCCGGATTTTGGGATTTTGAATGGGGATCTCGCAAAAGGCGGGTTTAAATTTCCTTTCCCTTTGGAAAGTTCGTTTTAATAAAAAGACCTTTTTTTTAAATTTTTAAAATTTTTAAAGGGGAAGGGTTTTTCTTTTGGAATTCGGGGTTTTTTCCGCATCCATTTTTTTTCGTAAGATTAAATTTAGGCGGTAAAGCGGGGGGGGTTTTAAACCCCCCTTTTTTTTTTAAAAAATTTTTTTGCAAAAAAGGCCCCCCAATTTGGAAAGGGGTTTAGGGCACCCCCAACCCCAAAAAGGGGGAAAACCCCTTTTTTTAAAAAACTAATTTAAAAAATTTTTTTTCCTTTTTTCCCCCCCCGGGGGAAAAAATTTTCCGTGGTTCCCATTAAATTTTTGGATTCCCCAAAACATTTTTAAATTTTTTGGCCTGGGGGAAAGGGGTTTAAACCCCCTTTTTTTAGTTGGGGTTTAAAATTTTGCTTTTTAATAGTGGGGGCCCCCCTTTCCAATTTTTCCTTTTTTAAAAAAAAGGGTCCCAAAAAAATTTTTAGGGAAGGGGTTTTTGGTTTTTTGGGAAAAAATAGGATTTAATAACCCCTTTTTTTTAAAAATTTTGTTTAAAAATTTTTTTGAAATAAATTTTTTTAAAACCCCCCAATCCCCCCCCGGGGGGGGAAAATTTTTTTTTTAAAAAAATTTCTTTGGACCCCCCCTTTTTTTTGGGGTTCCCATTCGGGAAAGCCAAAG
>JAJSOF020000011.1:20260612-20359980 GCA_025594305.2 Periplaneta americana | reverse complement strand
GAAGTGTTTAAACCACCCTTCCGCCGACATTCTAGCCGCCATAACTCCGCAGTACGTGTACTGAAAAAAAAACGATGAGTGCGTTGAATAGAGCTCCTCGAACTCTATCTTTAGTGTAAAGGACAACTCTCTATCCCCGTGCGTTTGGACGGGAGAGGCCGGCAAAATTTCAAAAAATGGTCATTTTGACCTTCCAAAACAGAACTTTCTCTACACAAGGAGAACGGAGCGGCTTAGAGGCCCGCCATTTTAGCTGTAGCATTCTCGCATGGTCAGTAATAATCCCCGCTAAAATGCAGCAAATCCGTCGCACTTTTTCTAGCCGTATTTTTTGGGTACCTAAAATATTGGGTCTCTAATTCCGGAAATAATGGCCACAACGAGGAACGGGATGCGGCCCTCTATTCCCCCTTGACTTAGTTCTTACACGATAGCATCAAAATGGGAATCGCGAGCACAAACTGATTTTCGAGAAAAAAAGGGGAAGGGTTTAAACCACCCTTCCGCCGACATTCTAGCCGCCATAACTCCGCAGTACGTGTACTGAGAAAAAACACGATGAGTGCGTTGAATAGAGCTCCTCGAACTCTATCTTTAGTGTAAAGGACAACTCTCTATCCCCGTGCGTTTGGACGGGAGAGGCCGGCAAAATTTCAAAAATGGTCATTTTGACCTTCCAAAACAGAACTTTCTCTACACAAGGAGAACGGAGCGGCTTAGAGGCCCGCCATTTTAGCTGTAGCATTCTCGCATGGTCAGTAATAATCCCGCTAAAATGCAGCAAATCCGTCGCACTTTTTCTAGCCGTATTTTTTTGGGTACCTAAAATATTTGGGTCTCTAATTCCGGAAATAATGGCCACAACGAGGAACGGGATGCGGCCCTCTATTCCCATTTGACTTAGTTCTTACACGATAGCATCAAAATGGGAATCGCGAGCACAAACTGATTTTCGAGAAAAAAAGGGAAGGGTTTAAACCACCCTTCCGCCGACATTCTAGCCGCCATAACTCCGCAGTACGTGTACTGAGAAAAACCCGATGAGTGCGTTGAATAGAGCTCCTCGAACTCTATCTTTAGTGTAAAGGACAACTCTCTATCCCCGTGCGTTTGGACGGGAGAGGCCGGCAAATTTTCAATAAATGGTCATTTTGACCTTCCAAAACAGAACTTTCTCTACACAAGGAGAACGGAGCGGCTTAGAGGCCCGCCATTTTAGCTGTAGCATTCTCGCATGGTCAGTAATAATCACCGCTAAAATGCAGCAAATCCGTCGCACTTTTTTCTAGCCTTATTTTTTTGGGTACCTAAAATATTTGGGTCTCTAATTCCGGAAATAATGGCCATAACGAGGAACGGGATGCGGCCCTCTATTCCCCTTTGACTTAGTTCTTACACGATAGCATCAAAATGGAATTGCGAGCACAAACTGATTTTCGAGAAAAAAAGGGGAAGGGTTTAAACCACCCTTCCGCCGACATTCTAGCCGCCATAACTCCGCAGTACGTGTACTGAGAAAAACCCGATGAGTGCGTTGAATAGAGCTCCTCGAACTCTATCTTTAGTGTAAAGGACAACTCTCTATCCCCGTGCGTTTGGACGGGAGAGGCCGGCAAAATTTCAAAAATGGTCATTTTGACCTTCCAAAACAGAACTTTCTCTACACAAGGAGAACGGAGCGGATTAGAGGCCCGCCCTTTTAGCTGTAGCATTCTCGCATGGTTAGTAATAATCCCCGCTAAAATGCAGCAAATCCGTCGCACTTTTTCTAGCCTTATTTTTTGGGTACCTAAAATATTAGGGTCTCTAATTCCGGAAATAATGGCCACAACGAGGATCGGGATGCGGCCCTCTATTCCCCCATTTGACTTAGTTCTTACACGATAGCATCAAAATGGGAATCGCGATGGCAAACTGATTTGATGAAGAAAAATAGTAGGGTTTAAACCACCCTTCCGCCGACATTCTAGCCGCCATAACTCCAAAGTACGTGTACTGAAAAAACATCCGATGAGTGCATTGAATAGAGCTTCGAACTCTATCTTTAGTTTAAAGGACAACTCTAATTGTGCGTTTGGACGGGAGATTTCGTTAAAATAAAAATGGTCATATTTTGACCTTCCAAAACAGAACTTTCCCAAAGGAGAACGGAGCACAAGAAACATTCTCGCAAAAACTAAAATGCAAAGTGGCCGTATTTTTTTACTTAATTATTAGAAGTAATTGCATTGTTTTAAATTATAAGAAAATCACTCTTCAAAAATGTTCAGAAATCTTTAACAAGGAAAATATCCGAGCGTTTCGTTGGGACTCGCATTCGGGGGCCCGTGGTTCGATTCCCAGACCAAGTAACCTGAATGTTGCTTAGGCAAATGCCGGGTTGGAATTTTTCATTGCAATGTTCCATTTTCTCTTCCCCGTGCGTGTAGAAAAAGGAATTTAAATTTTCATATCAAATCATTCATCTTTCTCATCTCATTTAATAGCCAACCGTTCTTTGGTTCCATTTTAGCGTTTGGATATATGTTTTCAGTAATAATTTTAAAAGTAGCAAATTCGACATTTTACGACTTATTTTTTTATCAAATCTTAGGTTCTTTAAGCGCCTGATTGAGATGAAGGTGATAATGCCAGTGAAATGAGTTCTTCAACACCAAAAAAGGACACAAAGCATTTGCTCATTTGGGTTGAGGAAAACCACCCGGATAAAACCGCATAACCAGTTAATTTGCCCCGAGCGGAAATCGAACCCGGGCCTGGATGGCATAACGAGGATCGGGATGCCTATTGGTTTCGCGGCTAGATGCGCTAACCGTTATTCCACATGTGTTTGACCTTCCGCTATATCTCTGTCAGGATTCATTCATTAAGAGACTACCAAAACAGAATTTTCCGACACCTTGGAAGGCCCGTTGGAATGGCCCCTATTTTGCTTGGTCGCATTCTCGGCATGGGGTAATAACCCTATTACTGAAAATGAGGGTGAGATCCGTTGGCGTACAACTCTATCTTTCATCCTAATAGGGTCTCTAATTCCCCGTGGGTTTAATAGGTCTAAACGAGGACGGGATCAAAAAATGGTCATTAACTTAGCCCGATAGCATCACCAAATAATCCGAGCACTAACTGAGGAGAAAAGGATGTGGAAAGGCCATTAACATCCTCATTCTCCATCTTGTTCTTTGTTAGCACATTCCATAGTCATACCAATTGCAGGCTTATCTGCCAATGGTCTTCTCCTTCCCAGAATTTTCTAAAATGTTTCTACAACAATCCTTCTACATCCATGATGTATGATGTATTGATAACCTACAGCTAAAAAAAATTTCCTTGTTTGCACAGTCCTTATGATAAATATTGTTTGCTCTAAAGCGTAAACAGGGCCTGTCCTTCAAATAAGATGAAAAAAAAGATGTTTAAATTCTGAGATCTTAATTAGAATTAGAACTTATGTTCTAGCATGATAGCAAGAAAATGCATTATGTCTCAAATTTTGATTTATCTCTGCTCAAGGGAACTGTTTCATTGTACCTTACGTGACATTCTAGCTTGGTTTAATCCGCAGTACGTGTTTGAGAAAAAAGACGATGCAAGTGTTGAATAGAGCTCCTCGAATCTATCAAAGTGAAAGGACAAATATCCCGTTCGTTTGGACGGGAGATAAAAATTTCAAAAAATGGTCATTTTCTTAGCAGACAGAATACGTTACACAAGGAGGAGCGGTCATAGCCCGTAATCTTAGCATTCTGACATGGTAGTAATAATCCCCGCTAAATGCAGCAAATCCGTCGCACTTTTACATTTTTTAAAAAATTATTTTCAAATAAAACGAGGAAGTCCTTGCCTTATTAGAACAGAATTATAGCGGTATAATTACTGGAATCAAAATAAACCATGTTGGTTTTCTGAGAAATCTGAAAACTTAAACCCGACAAACTTTACAAACATAAACCATTCTGTTTCATGCACAAACTGATTTTGGAAATATAACACCCTTCCGCCGACAAGCCGCCATAACTCCGCAGTACGTGTACTGAGAAAAAACACAAATAAGTGCGCATATGATTTTGATTCATTCATTCGAACTCCATTTTGATAAAGGACAACTCTTATCCCCGTGCGTTTGGACGGGAGAGGTCTAAAATTTCAAAAATGGTCATTTTGAACTTCCAAAACAGAACTTTCTCTACACAAGGAGAACGGAGCGGTATTAGAGGCCCGCCATTTTAGCTTAGCATTCTCGCATGGTCAGTAATAATCCCCGCTAAAAAGCAAATCCGTCGCACTTTTTTAGCCGTATTTTTTGGGTACCTAAAATATTTGGGTCTCTAATTCCGGAAATAATGGCCATAACGAGGAACGGGATGCGGCCCTCTATTCCCCATTTGACTTAGTTCTTACACGATAGCATCAAAATGGAATCGCGAGCACAAACTGATTTTCGAGAAAAAAAGGGGAAGGGTTTAAACCACCCTTCCGCCGACATTCTAGCCGCCATAACTCCGCAGTACGTGTACTGAGAAAAAACCCGATGAGTGCGTTGAATAGAGCTCCTCGAACTCTATCTTTAGTGTAAAGGACAACTCTCTATCCCCGTGCGTTTCACTGTCAGACGAGTTCAGAGCGCAGGAACACACATGAAACCGTGCAAGATTTCCATGTGTTTCACTCTGTAAACACAAAGTTCCGATGCCTCGTCCGACACGTCTGCGTATGCAAGGAATGACAGATTACGCTCTTAGGCTATATATCTCGCTGCAAAACAAACATTACAATCAATTGGGAATAGTCGCAGCAGCTGGCTCGACTGGAATTAAAATAAAAAATTCACTACCAAGTGCGTAGGCCAGTCTGTTTACCATAAATTAGAAATGTTTCACAATAACAGTGTTTTGAATTACGACTGTTAAAGCATTCGTAAAATCGCGCAAGCCCCCCGGGGCGATGGTTAAGGATTTCCAATAATAAAATGATTGGTGGCCATAATCAATCAAATTCAACCGGCCACAACGTACTCAACGGCCTTATTAATAAAATAACGATAATTAGACTAGCGCTTTATATTACTAACTGGACCGCTTTGTGAACCCCAACTGGTTTGAATAACGGGCATATGGTGCAATGATGACACAGGGGAAGCTGTAGTGTAGAAGAATGTCTTCTTACCGTTACAGAATTATCTGTTAAATATTTTCCAAGCAACTAATCGTATGAAATTATAAAATCGCTACAAACAGCCCCATTATTATCATCATCGTCATCATTATAATTACTAGAACCTGGATGTTTCTCAAAATGATTTTTTTCCTGGGTTGACATATTTATCTTTTTATTTAATTTAATCTGAAAGGGAGATGCACTTTAACCTTTACTTTTTAATAATTTGAAAGACTTTTTTTTAAGATAAGTTACTAATAAATTAATTAGGCCTATTTTAGTTTGCTGTTCAGTCTAAACTTATCACTTTTATACAATGAATTATATCATTGAGTGAAAATATATTTTATGCTCGACCATGCCGAAATGTAGTAATTATACACCTGGTAGCAGACCTTTAATGCATGTCATTAAAGTACACCTACTCATTAAAGGTCAGGTCTTTCAGCCAATGACGACTCAGGTTACAACTGTTCACCCAATGACAGGTCAGCTTTCTACCGTTATAAAACCGCAAGTATCGATTATTCTCGGATATGCAATCGAAAGAGAATTAGCGAAAAGTCACGGAGGCTGGAAATCCAATGCTGTCGCAGAAGGTTATGTTCTGTTACTATAATAATTAGCGTTAATTGTAAATAATATTCAAATAAATTCAATTTGTCATCTCGTTTTTCAATGTCTAATTTAATTTCAATGTTATCTCTGTAGGTTCTTATGGCCTAGCAAGGTCAATGTGCACATCTGTTCCTCGGAAAAAATCAATACTTTCGCGTCTGCGCACATCTCACAACATACGGAACATTGCTCAATGTCAAATACAGATAAAATTAATAATATCAAGTTAGAAATATGGTCGAGCATAAAAAGTCGTATGAAACTCGCCTATAATGGTAATTAAGAAGCTCGTATGAAAATTATAATTACCTTCATTATATACTCGTTGCATAATGCACTATTACTTTATTATGTGAAATCAGAAATCACTTGTAAGAATGACAGCCATATAGAAATTCAAAAACGCATAATAACTGCAAATAGATGTTTCTTTGAACTCAGAAAACATCTTAGATCACATCTAATAACAAAGAAAACCAAAATACTGATTTATAAAACTCTTATAAGATCAGTAATTACATATGCATCAGAAACTTTGACTCTCTTAAAGTCAGATGAGAAATCTCTGGCTACTTTTGAAATAAAGATACTAAGAACTATTTTTGGGGCTGTGAAAGAAGGTGATACTTAGAGAAGAAGGAGAAATTGTGAATTGTATGAATTATATAAGGAACCTGACTTAGTGAAGTATATTAAAATTAATAGATTGGCCTGGGCTGGACATGTGATACGTGTGGACAATAATGAAACTGTTAAAAAGATCTATATGACACAACCATTACAAACAAGAAAAGTTGGAAGACCGAAATTAAGATGGGAAGATGATGTCTTTCAGGATATTATAATTAGTAAAATAAGAAATTAGAAGAATTTAGCAGCAAATAGAGAAGTCTGGAAGGACATTCTGAAGAAGGCTAGGGCCCATAATGGACTGTCATGCCATGTATGATGATGATGATGATGATGTGATAAGCGATTTCTTCTTACGGCATCATCCGGTCTCATGAACATAACAGGAACACATTACAAAGTAACTGATTAACAACATATAATGTGCATGAATTATAACATTGCGATAAAGACTAGAAACTCTGGTGAATTTTTTATGAGCATGTCAGAATACATACGTGATTTATGAGCCATTTGCACGTTATTGTTCAATATTGAAAAACCAGAAATATACAATATTATGCACAATAGACATGTCTTAAATCAGGGCTGGGCACATTACGTGAGTCTGAGAAATGAGCGCTGTGTGCTTTAAAGAGCGGGTCTCGCGAGCGGTGTGACGTATGCATACTGTACGTCATTCAGTGTCGGTGCAATGGTGACTGTGCAATATGACGGCGAACTTTGAAGACGGAGCTTCCGCTCATACACTAAAGCGTCCTGCTACTCCCAATGCTTTTAATGTATCATGGGAGGAGGAGTTCTTTTTGGTAGAGAGCAGTGGATTAGCAAAGTGTTTAATTTGTCATAAAACACTCCAACTGATTAAGAGGTTCAATATCCAACGACATTATTATTTACAACATGCTACTGAATATGACAAATATGTTGGTAATGAACGCCATAAATTAATACAACTTAAAGAAAATGTTTCTCAGGTACATTATATTAGAGTATCTATTTGATATTTACATTACATTATAAGTTATTATACATTTAGTAATATATAATTTTAAATTATCCAAGTATTATGAACTGTAATATACTACACTATGATATATCATAATATTTGTATAATTTAAAATTATATATTACTAAATGCACTATAATAACTTATAATGCAATATAAATATCGAATAGATACTCTAATATAATGTACCTGAGAAAGTTTTTCTTTAAGCTGTATTAATTTATGGTCATATAATATCTTATATCGTATCATATCATATCATATATCGCATCGCATTATATTATATTATATTATATTATATTATATTATATTATATTATATTATATTATATTATATTATATTATATTATATTATATTATATTATATTATATTATATATTAACAGGATGACAATAATGCACTTAGTGAATCGGCTATGAGAATTAGCTACAAAATTTGCCACGAAATTGCAAAGGTATTGAAAACATTGAACGAAGGTAACTTCATCAAGCGATGTTTAATTATATTGGCAGATGAACTCTGTCCACAGCAAGTAGAGGAAGTGGAAGCCATACGCCTGTCTCGTAGAACCGTGGTGAGGAGATTGCAGTATGTGCGTATGGGTTATGTAAATAAGCCTAATGATTTGTGTGTGTGCATAGAGCGAAGTTTATTTCATTAAATTAATAAGAGTGTTATAAAGTCTGTACTGTACAACGGATTGATGTAGTATCCTTATAAACTATTATGTACTAACAGACGAATGAATAGAACAACCGTGGCTCTTGTTACATTAATGCAGGGAAGGTAGCTGTAATGCGAGTCCGCCACTGCGTGAGCGTTCTGCTCTGGCTTGGAATTGAAGTGCCTTGCGGAGCGAGAGCAGCTCTGGCCGACTAGACTGAGCCGCTCTCATGCCCGGCCCTGTCTTAGATGTTAGATATCTATATTCTGCCCCATACAATGCCACACTCCACACAAAGAACTTCACAAGTCTCTTCTTAGTTCTTTTTCCAAAGGTTCCCAGAAGAGGCTCCTTTTTTTCTTTGACCTCCTGGCAGCAGCTCATGTTTCTACTTACAGTAATTTACATCCAAAGTATTTAAAGCTGTCCACTTGTTCTACTGCCTCATTTAGAATTCGCACGTTTACATTCTTTACTTTTCTTCCGATAACCATGGTCTTCACAATATGAAGTGTATTTTCAGGTTTTGTGTTTTAGGGAAATTTTCAAGAATTTTTAGGTAATAATTGAGATATTTAAGACATTTTTAATGATTTACAGGTCATCAAAATCCCACCCTTAGTGATGATGACGACGACTATGATAAAAGTATATAGTCTATTACCCAGTAGCGGCTGGTGGTCAAAATAATGAGTGTGCTACAATCTCTATATCGGCTTACTGTATACACTTAACTTATATCTATTTATCTTAATTTGAGACTCGCCTAGTGACGAAATATGCAGTCCATACAACGTTCCTGGCTACTACAGAGCTTGTCAATTACCCTGGTGTTAAACCCCTCCATCTTGGACATCATACTCTTTTCTATTGACAGTATTGCAAGAGCAGTGAGACGATCCTGGGACATAGTGTTCCTTAAAAACGTTTTTATGCGTTTCAAGCAAGAAAAACATCTTTCTGGCTCAGCAGTGGTCATTGGTGTTGTAACCAAAATATTTAACAACTTCGTTACTTCACAGAATGGATCCTGTAAATTGTTGGAGACTATGTATTGTAACAATTGAACAGCCATCTATATTTCGGAAGTCAGTTCTTCCATATAGAAATCCAAGTTGTATCTGGAACAGTCTTTTGTTCAGCATAGTATAGCTGTTGACAGCAACTTCGACAGGTAGATGGCAGCAGCAGTCGGATACTTGAATTACCAAATACATTGTACATACTTCCGAGTTCTTCCACAAACAAGCATTCTTTCGTTACGGTTTACTTTTGCAATCTCCAAGCTGTGTAGTGCTGAAGCTGACTACAGCACTTTCCCGCGTAAAAATAGCCAATCCGAGCAGTGATTTCAGCTTCGCACATGCGCATAACTGTCTACATTCTCATGTGGAGTTCTGAGTAGCACAACGAACCCCCTGAGGCAGCGAAGAGCGAAGACTAAACACTTTATAACGCGTCATGAACATAAACACGGGAAATTGTTAAATGACAGATCAAATACTTTGGTATTACAAATACATTATTTGAGCAAAAATTATCATTGTGCTGTAGCACTGTAGTACACAAGGACGGGCCACCCCTGCTATTACCGAAAGAAATGAGTGAACTGGAGAGTAAATAAATAAATTATGTAACACTGTGGAGTATAGAATATACAGTAGAACTTGGTTATAACGATATCCAAGGGACCTTGAAAATTATTTTGTTATAAACGAGTGTCGTAGTAACCGAGATTCATATTATCAGTCTAGTGAGGTGGAAAATGAAAAATAATAAACATAATTAGGCTTATTTTAGATTTATGTATTCACTTTTAGCCATACCATGAACACAATAAAATACATGTACAATATTATAAATACAGTATTCTGTATTAAAACAGTTTGTTCATTACTCACAAACTTATTTACTGAGGAGTGAAGTAATCAGTCATTTTACTCTGTTGTCTCCTACTTGTCCAATATACACTTTCTAAATTAAATTCTATGTTCATTATTTCAGTTGCAATTTCACTGCTCCTTCTCCTAGCTTCATAGAAATGTTCACACTTCTAATGGCTTCTAAAGTGTCACTGACTTCTTTTAGTGGCCATACTGCGTTAAAATGCGTGTACTTAGTGAAAACTTCCTGTCGAAACTGACTCCATGCAGGTACCATTATAATACCGCATGAATTCGGGCAGGTTACAATGGGATGGGGTATCTGCCTGCATTCCAGAGGTCTATGATAGAAGGGAACAGTAAAGGATTTGCCAGATTTCAGCAAAATATTTCTTAAAATACTTTGGTTCTTAGAAAATTGTATTCCAAACTGAGGTTGAAAATGACGTTTGTGCGAGATCGTGCGTATTTGCTTGTTTTCCGCACAGAACCAATACGCGGTAAGTGTGAAATACCACATTCAGTATTCCCAATGTAACACACATAACAATTTCCCTCTTCTTACCGCTTAAACGGGACATTCATTTTACTGCTTTAGGCTTTTAAGATATTATTTTTAGAGACATTTAACATAGTAATAATTATGAATTGGAAACTTACCACTGCAATTTCACCTAAATTGCACTGTTAATTATTGTTTTTAAATATTTGCAAAAATTAAGTAAACTCTACAACACCACAAAAGTTACTGCATTTGTAATGCAAGTAACATTAACGAAGCCGTGAAAAAATCAACAAGATTCCAGATGCCGATGTTATTACTGCAATATGTTATATAAATAATATTGTTAAAATATTAAAATGAAAAATAAATCATTACATAACCTTACAGTTTGTTTTAAGTTTGCATTTATAGACTGGGGGGGGGGGGAAGACAGACGTATATCATGGCCAGCTGGAGTATAGTAAACACAGAAAACATGTTATAGCAACAAAGTTGAAGAAAGATATTTTGGTTTTCCGAAGTTGCCGTCATTAAACAGAAACCAACATGGAGATTTCATTGCAACTAATTAGAAATTCGTCTTTCAGGTATGTAATAAACGATCTTCGCACAAAATAATGTACGATACACGAGCGGTATGTTTGTTTTCATGTTCTCGGAAATTAAAAAAGCTCAACTACGTTTCGCTTTTTCAATCTTTTCCTCGAACACGAAAACGTCAACATACCGCTCTTGTAACGTATATATATGCGAGGTAGACGCATATACGTTTGTCGTATTAAGCAAGGTAGAAAAGCAAATGTCTTATGGGGAATTAGTTGGGACCACAGAATATTTGACGTTATAGGCAGGTGTCGCACAAAACGAGGTCGCTATAACCAAGTTCTACTGTATAACTATATAAACAAAGAGCATATGATTTCCTTCTTATTACGGTACAAGTATCCAAACACTGATGCCTGCATTTTCGAAGCCTCAGTTTCTTCACTTCAGTGCGCAGATCACAACATTGCCGCCCGCGTTCCTCTCTATATAATGCAGGTCGTTGAACTTTTTTTTCTTTTTTTGATTGTGAAACGTCATTGACGGCAGCGACTGGGGTTGTTAAACCAGATTTATGCTTGTTTAGCTCTGAAGAAAACACATTAAAGCTCCAGTTGTGTTTTAGTATTCATCAAAAGTGTATCGGACTCATTTAAATATGAACGAACTGTACTCTGTTCCAGAGCTGGAACGACTTCAAACAATTTCTAAAGCTTCATTTATTTCTCTATTTAGTTTGAGATTTAAAATAAAAGAGAGGGATTTGTCAAGATATTCATGTGTCAGCAGACAAACGCGTCTGAATGAAAGCCGTGTTAACACACCTCATTCTAATTCGGAGTTTCTTGTATCTCTTTCGCCGTATTGTCTCTTGCAACATGTGAGACATCTATTGTCTCAGGTACGTCTGTCCTACTCGCCTGTCTATCCGTCCTCCTCTACGAAACGAATTGATTCCCGGCGAGTGGATTTACATTAATTCTAGTGCTGAGTCGTTGTTCAGGAATCAACTACAGATGCACATCGAAAATGAACTTTGTACGATTGACTTCTCTAACACTACTGCTTTAAAAGTTCATCGTGAATTTATATATCATTACAGCAATGGCAAAGGAAGGTTTTAATACAAAAGGAGCATCTTCTCGAACCTCTGAATAAAGAATTTTAAGGAAGAGACTCGTGAAGTGCTTTGTGTGGAGTGTAGCATTGTATGGGGCAGAAACATAGACTTACTTACTTACTGGCTTTTAAGGAACACGAAGGTTCATTGCCGCCCTCACATAAGCCCGCCATTGGTCCCTATCCTGAGCAAGATTAATCCAGTCTCTATCATCATATCCCACCTCCCTCAAATCCATTTTAATATTATCTTCCCATCTACGTCTCGGCCTCCCCAAAGGTCTTTTTCCCTCCCGCCTCCCAACTAACACTCCATATGCGTTTCTGGATTCGTCCATACGTGCTATATGCTCTGCCCATCTCTAACGTCTATATTTAATGTTCCTAATTATGTCAGGTGAAGAATACAATGCGTGCAGTTCTGTGTTGTGTAACTTTCTCCATTTTCCTGCAACTTCATCCGTCTTAGCCACAAATATTTTTCTAAGCACCTTATTCTCAAACACCCTTAACCTACTTTCCTCTCTCAAAGTGAGAGTCCAAGTTTCACAACCATAAAGAACAACCGGTAATATAACTGTTTTATAAATTCTAACTTTCAGATTTTTTGACAGCAGACTGGATGATAAAAGCTTATCAACCGAAATAGCAGGCATTTCCCATATTTATTCTGTGTTTAATTTCCCCCGAGTATCATTTATATTTGTTACTGTTGCTCCCAGGTATTTGAATTTTTCCACCTCTTCAAAAGATAAATTTCCAATTTTTATATTTCCATTTCGTACTATATTCTCGTCACGAGACAAAATCATATACTTTGTCTTTTCGTGATTTACTTCCAAACCTATCTCTTTACTTGCTTCAAGCAAAATTTCCGTGTTTTCCCTAATCGTTTGTGGATTTTCTCCTAACATATTCACGTCATCTGCATAGACAAGAAGCTGTTGTAACCCCTTCAATTACAAACCCTCTCTGTTATCCTGGACTTTCCTAATGGCATACTCTAGAGCAAAATTAAAAAGTAAAGGTGATAGTGCATCTTCTTGCTTTAGCCCACAGTGAATTGGAAATGCATCTGACAGAAACTGACCTATACGGACTCTATTGTACGTTTCACTAAGACACATTTTAATTAATCGAACTAGTTTCTTGGGAATACCAAATTCAATAAGAATAACATATAAAACTTCTCTCTTTACCGAGTCATATGCCTTTTTGAAATCTATGAATAACTGATGCACTGTACCCTTATACCAGAAACATAGACATTACGACTAAATGAAAACAAACGACTACAAGCATTTCAAATGTGGATGTGGAGAAGAATGGAACGTGTGAAATGGACAGAGTTAGAAATGAAGCAGTGTTGGAAAGAGTGGGTGAAGAAATATTGATGCTGAAACTGATCAAGAAGAAAAAAAGGAATTGGCTGGGTCACTGGCTAAGAAGAAACTACCTACTGAAGGGTGCACTGGAAGGAATGGTTAATGGGAGAAGAATTTGGGTTAGAAGAAGATATCAGAGGATAGACGACATTAGGATACCATGGATCATGTGGAGAATAAGAGGAAGGCAGAAAATAGAAACGTTTGGAGAATGCCGGGTTTGCAGTGAAAGACCTGCCATTTGTTATAACACTATATATATATATATATATATATATATATATATATATACACACACACACACACACACACACACACACACACACACACACACACACAGGGTGTTTCCGAGGTGGTGTTACAAACTTTCAGGGATGATGGCGAAGGACACATGTATCAATTTGAGATAAGGAACCCTGGTCCGGAAATGAACGAGTCGAAAGTTACAAGCAAAAATAGTTCTGAGGAAATGAAATAATTTTACTCTTATTTATGTGTATTTATCTGAATATCTTACACATACTGTATTCATCTGACGTTTACGTTGTCTACTTACAGTATTCCATTCAATGCGCTGTCGGAGAGATGGGGACAGGAAACTACACTAAAGCAATGCAGATAGCGTAATGTGTAACGGACATGGTCGGTCCTGATATGCACGTCTGTGGACAGCAGTGTATGTGTACAAGTTGCAGTGTCCAGTCGATCAGTCCTAGTGAAATGGAGGAGTACACGAGAGCGGAATAAGCAGACCTGATTTTCGAATACGGATGAGCCAATGGGAACAGTAGACAAGCTCACAGATTATATCGGGACAAGTACCCTAGTAGGAGACATCCGGCCCATACCATTTTTCCACGACTGTTCCAAAAGTTAAGGGAAGGAGGGCACGTGGTGCCAAATTACAATTCCATTTCCACACAACTATGTTTGCTTATAACTTTCGACTCAGTCATTTCCGGACCAGGGTTCCTTATCTCAAATTGATACATGTACCCTTCGCCATCATCCCTGAAAGTTTGTAATACCACCTCGGAAACACTACATGTAACATTATAAAATTATTTTGCAGAAGGAAAAGTTACATTTGTTCGGCTAAAATTTTTGCACATTTAAACTACAAAACTAATTTTTTTTTCAATCATTCATTATCATACTACACTAATCTCTTTAATTGACTTAATAGTTTGGAAATTAAATCAATGGCTTTTCCAGAATACGCTATGAAATATTTCATATAAAACAATTTTTATTTCGAAAAGTAAAAACGAGCTACATTTTATTGAACTTTTTTGTTTGAAATATCTCAAAGAATATTCCCCTGAAATTAATTATATTACTTATGGTTCACCCTGTACATAGCTCCAGGAGCTGTCTCCTTTTCGCAATGAAATGAATGGGAGATCAGCTCCAATTCCACTGTAACTTATTATCTAATGTTCGGAATCACAACGTTCTTGCACTAAAAGACAGAGCATATTTCTTAACCTATCAAAAAAGGAAAGTATTAATTTGACCAAAAAGTGGAGCAACTCCATTTTGTAGGGAGCCCTTCAATTAAGCTAGGCTACATAAAGCAACCAAATGATAACCTAGTTTTCCAAGCAAAGACATCAACCATCCTACTTACTATATAAGGGTAAAAAACTTATTTCATTTATCACAGTAAAGACATCAACGACCCCACTGGTAATATCATGGTAAGTCTGAAAACCGGGTTTCATTTTTTTACAGAAATGGCGTGACATATCGTAAAATAACTTTGTATTTATGTATTTTCAGATTATATTCAAAAACTAAAACTAAAATTTGTTGTCGCTGTCAATTTGTTAAGAATGCTTAAATTCATGCAGGTTATTTTTCAAATGATCAATGTGTCGAATATTGTTCGAAAACCTCCCGGAATAAGGATGTAACTAACAACACCACAATATATTCATGATTCAAAAGAAAGGATAAATATTTCATTATGCCTATATTTACTAGCAAAACCGTTTGAGTAAGTAATGATACAAGTTTATTTTGCTATTGAATTCAATAATTTATTGTTATAAATGAATACTTCAAAATTACTTTTTTTTTTCACCTAAGTCACACATTTCAATAATTTCATTAATTCATTCATTCATTGTTCTGCCCAAGGGCAGGTCTTTCCCTGCAAACCAAGCGTTCTCTAATCTTTCCTATTTTCTGCCTTCTTAATATCTTCTTCTGCCCCGAACTATTTTTCCGTTCACCATTTCTTTCAGTGCATCCTTCAGTAGGCAGTTTCTTCTCAGCCAGAGACCCAAACAATTCTTTTTACTCTTCCTGATCAGTTTCAGCATCATTCTTTGTTCACCCACTCTTTCCAACACAGCTTCATATCTTATTCTGTCTGTCCGCTTCACACGTTCCATTCTTCTCCATATCCACATTTCATATGCTTCTATTTGCTTTTCTTCACTTCGTCGTAATGTCCAAGTTTCCACCCCATACAATGTCACACTTCATACAAGGCACTTCACTAATCTCTTCCTTAGTTCTTTTCCCAGAGGTCCGCAGAAGATGCTCCTTTTTCTATTAAAAGCTTCCTTTGCCATTGCTATTCTCTTTTCGACCTCCTGGGAGCAGCTCATGCAACTGCTTATAGTACACCCCAAGTATTTGAAGCTGTCCACTTGCTCTACTGCCTCATTTAGAATTCGCAAGTTTGTCTTCTGTATTTTTCTTCCTATGACCATGCTTGTCTTATTTGCATTTATCGTCACTGCTCACAGCTGTCATTTAGATCCAGTAGCATACTTACTTAATTACTGGCTTTTGAGGAACCCGGAGGTTCATTGCCGCCTTCACATAATCCCTCCATCGGACCCTATCCTGTGCAAGATTAATCAAGTTTCTATCATCATATCCTACGTCCCTCAAATCCATTTTAATATTATCCTTCCATCTAGCTCTCGGCCTCTCCAAAGGTCTTTTTCTCTCTGGCCTCCCAGCTAACACTCTTACATGCATTTCGGATTCGCCCATACGTGCTACATGCCCTGCCCATCTCAAACGTATGGATTTAATGTTCCTAATTATGTCAGGTGAAGGATGCAATAAGTGCAGCTCTGCGTTGTGTAACTTTCTCCATTCTCCTGTAACTTCATCCCGCTTAGCCCCAAATATTTTCCTGAGCACCTTATTCTCAAACACCCTTAACCTATGTTCCTCTCTCAGAGTGAGAGTCCAAGTTTCACAACCATACTAAAGAACCGGTAATATAACTGTTTTATAAATTCTAACTTTCAGATTTTTGGACAGCAGACTGGATGATAAGAGTTTCTCAACAGAATAATAACATGCATTTCCCATATTTATTCTGCGTTTAATTTCCTCCCGAGTGTCATTTATATTTGTTACTGTTGTTCCAAGATATTTGAATTTTTCCACCTCTTCGAAGGATAAATCTCCAACTTTTATAGTTCCATTTCGTACAATATTCTGATCACGCGACATAATCATATACTTAGTCTTTTCGGGATTTACTTCGAACCCTATCTCTTTACTTGCTTCAAGTAGAATTTCCGCGTTTTCCCTTATCGTTTGTGGATTTTCTCCTAATCCAGTAGCATATCCTTTAGAAACATCTCCTCTTCTGTTAACAACGCCATATCATCTGCAAATCTTATACATAATGAAGCAGAAGTACATTACTTAACAGATATTGGAATATGAGCTCTAGTCTACCTGGTGCAGCATTCTTTACAGTAGCTTTGATAGGGACACTGTTCCAATTTACCATTCAAATAATCAGGCACGAAGATTCTGAGAACGATGACCCCAAGCAGAAGAACGAAACGGTCTCCGTCCGAGATTTGTCCACGTCTGACAATTATCTAATTTAAACATGCGCTGTTATTTATTTACGGTACTTGTGCCGGTCTTGACACAATCGACATATCATAATTAATGTTAATTCTGTGTATTCTCCGCTATGAATAACGCACTCGCGAGAGGCATGGCCAGGCATAACTCATCCTTGTTTAGGTATCAAGATGGCGAGATAAAAATATTATTGAAAGTATCATGTGCTGCTCAAGACATACCTTGTAATCAAATACCGGGTGTTGCAGCAGTCGTATTCACTATTCTTCAGCTGCGAGATATTTGCTAACGATACTCATAACTAGAAACCGGTACGGAATGAAGAAAATTCTGCTAAAATATGATATTCATTTTGACATATCTTCAAAATACGAAATACCTCCGTTAACCGAACATCTGCCAACCTGTTTGCTCTAAAACTGACGTTACTTATGAGTCAGTACTTTTGTTTGGTCACATTAAACACAAGTTAGGTATGCAGTGACTATATGCTCAAGGCTATGGAGAGGAGTGCTAGGTACTTCCGTTTCTCTCGTGTATCTTAGTCTAGGCCTATACAATACAGTACCGGTATTAGCTAAATGACAGTTTTAAGCAGTAAGGGATGAAGATAAATGTAAACAAGACGAACACCACGGTCATAGGAAAAAAGTAAAGAAAGTAAACTTTCAAATTCTAAATGAGGCATTAGAGCAAGTTGACAGGTTCAAATATTTGGGGTGTACTATAAGCAGTAACATGAGCTGCTGCCAGGAAGTCAAAAAGAGAATAGCAATGGCAAAGGAAGCTTTTAATAGAAAAAGAAACATCTTCTGCGGACCTATGGAAAAAGAACTGAGGAAGAGACTAGTAGAGTACTTTCTTTGGAGTGTAGCAATGTATGGGACAGAAGCATGGACATTACGACGAAGTGAAGAAAAACAAATAGAGTAGTAGTTTATTGACTTTTCTGGCTTTGAGCCAGAGGCCGTTTTAGGGTCTTATATGCGCAGGATGCCCTCTCCAGCCATTTGTACATAAATAATAATAAATATATATTTACATACTGTATATGACACTATTTCTGGCATAAGTGCCAGTAGGTGTGTGAGTGCAGTGATAGGTTTTTATTTTATTTATTTATTTATTTATTTATTTATTTATTTATTTATTTATTTATTTATTTATTTATTTTATTTTATTTTATTTTATTTATTTTTTTTATTTTGGTGCAGGCCTACTTTGTTAATTTGCAATGCTTAAGGAATGGTGAACGGGACAAGAGTTCGGGGTAAAAGATATCAGTTGGTAGACAGCATTAAGGTATTATATGGGGAGATTAAGAGGAAAGCAAGAAATTGGGAAGGATGGGAAATGCTGGGTTTGCAGTTAAAGACCTGCTCTTGGGCAGAACACTGTACATACATACATACATACATACATACATGCATGCATACAATTTTTGGTTTGTTTTTTTTTTAAGTTTCCCCTTCCGGTGACAGAAGCGTCTGAATGGTTATGGAGACTTTCATGGTGTACTGTTATTTTATTGATCTGCCTCTCTGTTGCTGTCGTGTGTCCTCTCAGACAGTATTCAAATTTCCAACAGTGTTTGCGGTTTTGTTTGTGTGTTTTAGTTTGGTGGTGGGGGCTGATGGTAGTTGTAGAGGAGTTTCTCCAGTGTTGTGCTGTTGATTGTGTTCGGTGGATTTGCGAAGATGTGTTGTGTATATACGCGATTTACTGCCTAATGTGTGTATTCAAATGTGGATATGGAGAAGAATGGAACGTGTGTAGCGGACAGACAGAATAAGAAACGAAGCTGTGTTGGAAAGAGTGGATGAAGAAAGAATGATGCTGAAACTGATCAGAAAGAGGAAAAGGAATTGGTTGGGTCACTGGTTGAGAAGAAACTGCCTACTGAAGGTTGCACTGGAAGGAATGGTGAACAAGAGAAGAGTTCGAGGCAGAAGAAGGTATCAGATGATAGACGACATTGAGATATATGGATCATATGAGGAGACAAAGAGGAAGGCAGAAGATAAGAAAGACTAGAGAATGCTGGGTTTGCAGAGAAAGACCTGCCCTTGAGCAGAACAGTATGAATGAATATGCATTTTAAGATCTCTTCGGGTAAAATTGACCCGTTTGGGAGTTATAGTGTTAATTATGTCGCAATTCAAGTGGTAAGTATTACACTTTGACAAATTTCACACTGTATGAACCGCCACAATTGTTGACCGATCTCATTATCTAGTTGTGGAGAGCATGGCCCCCCCGGTAAGATTCCACTAGGAGCAACCTCGGCTTATATTGAATTTGGTAACAGTGTAATGAAGTTACATGGGAAAGAAATGGGCTCTTTAAAAGTCGATCTAGCACCTTGGCATCCCCGTCTACCCTCACGGCCAAATCCTTTAATATACGTTCACTGTGGGAAGCCACATATGTCAGTTGGCTTCGCCAGTTACAGACCTCAGCCAGGAGTAATTGGCGATGGATTTGAGAGACGCTCAACAGTGAAAATGGAAGGAAGAACTGCACGGATCTAAAAGACGAGCAGGTCAACAACAACGGTTGAAGAAAATAAATGACAAATTAATATCCTACTAGCTATTTACAGCAATTTTATTTATGAATAAATTTCAAAAAGCCTCCTACACTTCCTCTTATTTCAGTACAGAGTGGAAGCGAAATAACCCTGTAGATTTTCAGAGCGAATAGCTCATGTTATATGTAACAAAAAAGTGTAATACCATACTGGTGGAATCTCCATAGGTTTATCGACGGTAATCGATTTAATTGACTATTACACAATTAGAAGAAAGTATATAAAGATTAGAAGAAATCAAGTACTCTAATACAATAAAATATTAATTGACTTACTGAAATTCTATTTCACTAATGTTAGCTTCAGCAAAACGTTTCAACGGAGCCGCCATTTTCAGTTGACTGTCTGTGCTGTAAACAAATGACGATCGCAAAGCATGTAGCTCACTCTTATATACTGGGTGTTCAGTTCAGTGTGTGTCGTGGCTCACTGTATGCCGTCATGTGGCTAGCCGATGAGCCTAGAGAATTCAATCTTCCTACACTTCCGCAGAGGTGTATTACCTATGTGCCAGAGAAGTTGCCTAGAAAGTACGGCGTTCATTCTGAAGAGTACTTACCGATACGTACAGTGACGCCGGTAGTGGCAGAAATGTGAAATGTTTCGAAACATGTACTGAGGTGAGTTTTTTTCTTACTGTCGAGATATGGGGAGAGGATTAAGGCGATTACTTACGTATTTGTTGACATTAACTTCGACAGTCAACATGGACACGGAGCATTTGATTTGTGTTGTGGAATGTTGTGGTACGCAACCGATGACAACAAATACCCTGCGTACGACTTGCCCGCGCAAAACACAGTTCGAAAGAGGTTATGGTAGCACACAGACCGTACAGACCGCCATCTGTTGCTACGACGTTCAAGTTATACCGTAAACGTTCTCAAGTTCAGATCGAACGCCTTTATTAATAGGCAAGTTCTCTGACATAAAAGCTGAAACTCGCTTCAAATCGCTGACTCATCAACAGTGACGTCATGACATACTTTGAAATGAACACCCAGTAGTACCGTAAAGATTTGCAGTTTGAGATATTGGCAAACAAAGAAACAAATATTAGGGGGAGTGATAAAAACAGAAGAAATTACATAAATAGAAGAAGAAATAAAGTACGCTAATACAATAAACTAGACATTAATTGACTTACTAAAATTGTATTTCATTAATGTTACCTTCACAAAAACGTTTGAATGGCAGTACCATTAAGAATTTTCAGTTTGAAATGTTGGCAAACAAAGAAACAAAGGCTAGGGTAGTGATAAAAACAAACAAATGCAGTAAGGGTTATTGCTGGAGAGATGCAGCTCGCCTATGCGAGGAATGGGTGAGAAGTGAGAAATGTAAACATAACACAATTGCTTTTAAATATAGGCTAGGTAGAGAAATTTCAGTTCTTGTATGTAAAGTTCCAATTAAAGTGAGAGGGAACTATTTCTAACTGGCTGAAGAAAATGCTCATAGTACGACAAACGGAGATTTTTTAATCATTAATTAGAGTTGTATAATGTGAAATAAGCTTTTCTTATTGTCTATGTTCACCGAAATATTTAATTAAAATTAAATCGAATTTTCTTCGTTACTTCAACGTAAAATAAGCATATCGTATTTTTATTTTTTCTTCAGAGATGTAAATGTTTTAAAATTTTGTTTTTATAACATGAAATAAACATAATTATTGTTTACGATCTCTAGAATATTCAATTGAAATGGGAGTACACAAATATTCCTTAATTTTCTCAATTTATTTTGAAATAAGCGTAGCTTATTGTCTGTATTCTCTCAACATTTCATTAAGATTAGGTTGTAGAGTTTATTTTAAATTTTTCAAGATTTTGTTTAACGTGAAATGAGCATTGTTCATTCTCCGTTTTCTAACAGAGCTTAAACACAAAAATTAAACGATATATCATCTATATTTTTTTTCTTACGACTTAAAAAAATGTCGTTCCGGACAATCGGCCACAGAAAATTGGTAACTGGGACAATTGGCCACAGAAAATTGGTAATAAGGACAATTCGCCATAGATAGACAATTCGTCACAACTAGACAATTTGCCACAGATAGACAATTTGCCACAAATAGACAATTTGCCACAGATAGACAATTTGTCACACTGAGGTGCAAAGATAAATCCATGACTTCCAGAAGCTCTACATTGTGCGAATGGATACAGAGATTAATAATTGTAAATTCCACTAAGTATTGCTACGTACATGTAAATGTGGTTCCAAAAATGTCCTGCTAGGTTGTGGCCTACAGCTCTCAAGTACCGGATGAAGGTGCCTTCTGCCTTGTAGTGGGTAATCTTCAACTAGGCCCATACGTGATATCCGTCTGTCCATGTCGATGTACTTCCGCTTCTTTTTGGTAGGAGAATGATCACCTTCCAATCTCTCAATGCAACTGTCCACTTCTTCCACTTCCAACTGCAGTTGCTCCAGCACGTGATACAAGGAAGGATGCACTTTATATATTAATTTGTCAGAGACTCTTTCTGATTTTGTGAAGCGAATTTCTTCCGCCATAGTTCCGAATTAGTTTACAGCTTCTGGATTTGTCTTGTGTTACCATAGAAATATATTCTAAATTGTTGCGAATTTGAGTGTTGCCTTGAATTTTAATGTGTGGCTAATTGTCTTTGATACGAATTTTAAATTTTGTGGCGAATTGCCTCTGTGGCCAATTTTCTGTGGCGAGTTGTCTCCAATCCAAAAAAATGTACATGGCAATGACCTTCAACAAGCCAGGTAAAGAGGTTGTTCAGAGGAACACAAGTTAATGTGTACTCCAGGCTGATTACAGCGATGCACGGTCCTATATATTTTAAAATGCACGTTTTTCTGGAAAACTTTTCAAAACACAGCAAAATGGTATTTGACTTTTTTGTTGTTCTTTACTGAATGAAACAACCACCAGAATTAATAACATTACTTACGGTTCACCCTGTACATAACCCAGAATTAATTACAAGACTCCTCATTGAGTGTAGTTGATAATTTGACCCGGTTGAATTCCAATATCGCTGGGGTTGTATTGGTAACACAGTAGCTCCAACGCTCGGCCAATTTGTAGCCACGCAAACAAAAAGAACAGCACAAGGTCTTAATATTTGTAGCGTGTGATACTTACACGTTCATTTAAAGTATTTAGGGCGGGGAGACAATTGTTAATCAGCCACCCACCCCTAAAAACCATGTCCGTACATGCCACGCCTCTGCTGATGTTGGATATAAATTCTTGAGAGGTGTGGCGGGCGGGCTGATAAACGTCTTCGTATCTTCTGCATCACAGTGCCAGGCCCGGGCCGCTGAGAGATCAGAGGCTGGGGACTTTATTTATTTTGAGGAAGCAGTAGGACGCTCAGCTAACCGTTGGTGAAAGAAAAAAGAACAGAATTTAACGTAATTAAAAAATAAATAAAACACTGTTAATCCAGAAACTTTTGCATTGTATTTGTAAATTTTGCCTAAACATCTCGATGAAATTGGATGAATCTAACGTTTTTGGGTGAAAGAAAGCGAGTTAGTCATGTGTCTACTTTGGGAAAACTTATTCTGGGGGTTAAAAGCAAGATAGATTTCTACAAGCAAATACAGTAGAACCCCGATTATCCGTCACCCTATTAACCGATTGGCGTCTTATCAGACTGTCTATTTCTCGCTCTTTTTTGTTCAGAAATAAATAACTTATATGAAGTACTGTTTTGTGCAAGTAGGTTCTACAGGGACATCATTTTATTTTTACTAACATTTTTAATATTAACCTGTCTATACCTTTAGAGAACCGGAAAAACAGTTTGCTATCCCCTTCCACGACTGTAGTTCGATGATACTGGCGTAAAACAAAAACAAATCACTCTACTAGGTATAGGAAGGAAGAAAAGTAGTTCATCCATTTACGTAAACTAGGAAATATCGCGATTTTGAGTTTGATAATTTTCATTAGGTTTTTCTTTAATCAAAGTACAGTACTGTATTAAGAATAAGCGTTTTTACTCAAGAACTGAGTTATCCATGCGAACGTATTCATTATGCAGTGTATACTGTCTACAGCACATTAGCGTACAATATAGAGAAAGAAGTTAAATTAAAAAATAATCATAATATGCAAATTTAAACACAATTTTGAAAATGGTGGCCGTTCATTTCGATACAGGCTTCAGTTCTTTTGTGCATATTATCACACTATAGACTATTGCCTCTAATTCCAATTGCCAGTTTCGTCCTTCGTACTAGTAACTCATGTTGAAATAATTCTGTACCTACTCTACGTACTGTAAACTCAATCTTCACTTCTGCCCGACCCGAAAATATGAAATTACTCAGACATGCTATCTACTGTCCGTCCAAATGGTTATGCCGCAGGATCGTAGAAAGGGGGGAAATCACGTGACAGTTAATTACTCAACGAGGCCCTTTTATTTAAGTTAAATTAAACAGCTGTATAACATTATGTAGACGTCCAATTCCTAACAGAAATTAATGTTTTCAGGAAAGAGCTAAGACAGCCCAGCTTTTACAGAGGGGCGAGCAGAAGCAGGTGGGGGAAATCGGGATGCGACGTAGGCAAACGGACAGTACCTGTGCGAAAATATGATTCAATATTGAAAGCTCTTTCGTCACTGGAAAACGCGAACATATTTCTGGAACGTACTATGCTCAATAACTCAGTACTGCTTACTATCTGCGGTCTTGGTACTATGTGAAGGACGGTTGAACTTCATTAGTATAAGGGGTGGGAGTGAAGTACATTAAAAAACTCAGGTGCAATAAAAATTGAAGTAAAAATAAAATGATGTCCCTGTACATATGTTTTTGCAAGAGAGTGTTATTACAAGCCTTTATCGTTACACAGTATTGTCTACTGTTCGAACTGCCGTTCTATAATGTAACTTGTATATAAAATGTCTTTCACGGGTGTTAACAGAAAACGTGTTGTGCTAAATATCGAAAAAAAATGGGAATAATTGAATGGTTTGAGAAAGAGAAACTGTGGCTCATCTCGCATCGGAATACGAGATTGGAGTTACAAATGCGCGATTTAATAATAAAAAAAAACAAGGATAAAGTGTAAAAAAATTATGTAAATCTACTACGAGAGACCTCTTTTATTCCTATCTTTCCTGAGACAGTCATTACAAAGGGCTTCCTTGCTCCTTAAGAGCCCGTCGTTGACAACCAGACTTAAATTAGTGAACTCCTGATCCACTATCTAACGAGTTAAATACAAGACCACGGAGGAAATTACAAAATCTTTCATAGTATGGATTATCCGATTTTTTCGATCAACCGTTCAGTCCATCCCCTTCATTACCACTGATAATAGAGGTTCTACTGTAATCTATTAACAAAAATGCGAATTACGAATCAGTAATCGATTTAGCTTTGGAAAGCTCACTCATTCATTCATAGTTTTCTGCCCAAAAGCAGATGTTCACTACAAACTCAGCATTCTCCTATCTTTCCTATTTCCCGCCTTCCTTTTAGTCTCTTAATGCCGTAAATCACCTGATATCTTCTTCTACCGTCCCGCACCGTGGCGTCGTGATCTAAGGCATCCTGCCTAGGACATGCGTTACGGAATGCGCGCTGGTTCGAGTCCTCATGAGGGAAGAAATTTTCTCATGAAATTTCGGCCAGTGTACGGGACCGGTGCCCACCCAGCATCGTGATGCAGTTGGGAAGCTACGATAGGTAGCGAAATCCGGTTGCGAATGCCAGCTACAACGGCTGGGGGATCATCGTGCTAACCACACGATACCTCCATTCTGGTTGGATGATCGTACACCTCTACTTCAGCATATGGGCGTGAGGTCAGCAGCCGGCTTGTCGGGCTAGGCCCTTCACGGGCTGTAGCGCCACGGATTATTATTATTATTATTATTACTATTATTATTATTATTATTATTATTATTATTATTATTATTATTATTATATCTTCTTCTACCCCGAACTCTTCTCCCGTTCACCATTCCTTCCAGTGCATCCTTTAGTGGACAGTTTCTTCTCATTCAGTGACGCAACCAATTCTTTTTTCTCATCCTGATCAGTTTCAGCATCATTCTTCTTCACCCATTCTTTCCAACACAGTTTCATTTTTTATTCTGTCTGTCCATTTCACACGCTTCAATCTTCTCTATATCAACATTTGAAATGCTTCTATTCGTTTCTTTTACTTCGTCGTAATGTCCATGTTTCTGTTCCACACAATGCTACACTCCACACAAAACACTCCACTAGTCTCTTCCTTAGTTCTTTTTCCAGAAGTCCGCAGAAGATGCTCCTTTTCCTATTAAAAGCTTCCTTTGCCAGTGCTATCCTCTTTTTGACTTCCTGGCAGCAGCTCATGTTACTGCTTATAGTACATCCAAGTATTTTAATCTGTCCACGTGCTCTACAGCCTCTTTTAGAAACCTCACGCTTACCTTCTTAATTTTTGCTTCCGATAATCATGGTCTTCGTCTTGTTTGCATTTATCTCCATTCCATACTGCTCACAGCTGTCATTTAGTTCCAGTAGCATATCCCTTAGTATCGTGTCCTCTTCTGCTAACAACGCCATATCAGCAGCAAATCTTATGCACTTTGGGAAATCTCATCTATTGTATCGTATTGTATCATAGACATCGTCAAAGAATACTCGAACTAGAATGGTATATTGATATTCGAATTCAGGTACTCTTGTATATCATAAAAAGGTTTACAAGTAACCAGTCATACAAACAGTCTTGAAACCTTTTCAGGTTTGCTTGATGTGCAAGACTGCTGTGCAAGTAGGAGACGTTTGGATTTTTCTAGAGTTAAAGATAAATCGGGTAAAAGAAAGATAAGAATAAAAGTTGATGATTTTATAGTAGGCAAAATAAGATGATTGATTAATTAATTTTATCTGTTAGGAAGACCGTCCCTATGATCGGTAACTGTTAAAGGGACAGAACAGTAGCTACGTCAGCACAGGCGAACCCCACGATACGACTAGGAAACAACCGGAGTTTCATAATAAAATTATGTGTCACACTCATCGAACCGGATTAATAAACAAGACAACATAGGCCTACTGTATTCATTAGTCTACTAACAAGAAATCGTCTTGTACGTAATAAATAACTGTATAATGCAATGCGAATAAACACATCGTAAGTGACTTGTTTACACATTTATTTCCATTCTAGCCGTACCCGTGCGCTCCGCTGCACCCGTTAGAAATAAATATAAAGTAATTACATAATTAAAATAGGACATTTGATCCAGGGAACATTCGTGTTTGATAGAAGGATAAATCGTTTAATATGTTACTAAATTTAAATTGCATCCAAATAATTAAAATGCGATCATTTTGGTCCAGAGACACTCATTTGGTGCAATGACAATTCCTTTAATATGTGTCTTAATTTTTATTACATTCAACCATGAAGATTGACATCATTTAGATTTAATGTGTACATTTTATTTTACTTGTTTTAGGTTTCCATTGAATTATGGTAATAACTTAATTTTAACCCTTGTTTTCTACGTATTCAGTAAATGGCGCTTGGCCCACTATGGTTCTGAAGCCTTCAAATAACTTAAATTATATAATATATTATATTATATTATATTATATTATATTATATTATATTATATTATATTATATTATATTATATCAGGAGTTACTGTAATAACATTATAGCATTATGTCCATCTAGAGAAACTACACTTTCCAATGGTAAAATAATAATTAATTCTACAAATCGGTTAATTTAGCTTCCGATGTTACTTCATACAAACACAGAAACATTCTCTGTAGGCTATCTTTCATAGCTTTCGATTGTTGCTGTCCAAGGCCCCTTATAGACGAAGTAATTTGTTTTTAAATTCATTACACGACCTTATGGCAGTTATTTTAATTTTAAAACTCATTTATCTCATTAAATATCAGTCCTATAAAAATTTTTTAAAGAATAAAACTTATCGCAAATTATTTTTAAAGAAACGTTTGCTATGTAACATTTTTCACAAAAGTAAAAAATAAGCGAGATATTTCGATTTATTTAATTCAGGCCCCCTTATAACCCTTCTTTTAAATAATGTATTTTGAATGCCATATAGCCTAAAATCTAAGTTACAACGAACTTAATTTATATTCCAATTTTCATCGAAATCCGTTCAGCCATTATCACGTGAAAAGGTAACAAACATACATACAGACAGACAGACACACAAACAAAAATTTCAAAAAAGCGATTTTCGGTTTCAGGATGGTTAATTATATATGTTAGGACCAATTATTTTTGTAAAATCGAAAATTATCAGAAAAATTTCGGCTACAGATTTATTAGTAGTATAGATAAAGTATAAGGGCCGAATACTAATAATTACTACCAAAAAGAATTACACAATCCGTCAGAAAATCGTAGATATTATGACAACTCAATATATACTTTCGAGAAGCTATTGAAGCAATGCTAAAGCCAGACCCCTGGTGGCAAAAATCGGAACTACATCTCATTAAACAGCCCATCGGTATTACAGATGTTCATAATATCTGTTGAAAATAGTCAGATTGGCAACACTCATAACTACAGCACAGATGTTCAGGCATTTATTTTGGTTAAAATGGGCAGGCATATAGGCACAAAAATAGTAAAAATAGGCAGTGAAATAGGCATTTATTATTCATGGAAACAGACTAAAATAGACAAATACTTAACGGTACTCACTTTCCTTAGTTACATGTCACAACAAGATGTTTTTTTAAGTTGTCAACTGTCATAGTGAGCCGCCTGTCAGAGAGAACGTTTTTCATGGTGGAAAAAGATCTTTCTACTTCTATTGAACTGATTGGAGCAAATTTAAAACAACTTATTTCAGAAGGACTGTCTCTACTTTCTTTCAGGGATCGGGAAAACCGACTGTATATTGTCTCAAAAAAGAGGGGTGTAAGAAGGGATTAGAGACTTCAAAGTACGCGCGACTTGTGCGTGCATGGGACAAAAGTAACGAGATCTGGAGATTTGCTTTTAATACTTCCCTCATCTCTTTTCTTTCGCTGATAAACCCCGAAGTGACCTGAACACTAAGGGTTATACTGTTCAAATATCTTTGTTAAGTGACATAAAAGATGGAATCGGTAGGGGAGAAACGTTTACGACTTCTTGGAAACGTATGTACTGCTGGAGAATAAGATTCTCAGCAAATATTTGTGTGAGGTGAATATATATTTTTAATTTGTACAACCCTTCTTTTTTTTTTGTTTTTGTTTTCTTTTTTGTAGCTTAATATCAAAGACGGATATCTGTCGTCTCCATAGTTTTGATGTAGAGGCAATTTTTTAAATTCACAGTGTTCTTTGTAATATTTAACACAGTTTATTTTATAAATGTAGTTTTAGAGTTTGCATATGGTTTCACTATAACTGGAAAGAGCATGAAAAATTGTATAAAAAACCACAGCTACCTAAATTTCGATTGAGGTCAGATGTCCATCTTTGATATTAAGCTACTCATATAATTTATGTGCGATTTATTTTAAATGCGTTAAAAATATAGAACATGTCCAATAACGACGTAAAAAGCCTAAAAAAAGGCATTTAACCTTAAAATAGGCAACGGGAACTAAAATAGCCAAAAAAGACAAAATAAAAATTGGACCTTTCGTCCCCAAAGTGTGGAAATGTGTTTATCTCTAATAGGTCTTTCATACATACACTAAGTTTAAAAAAGGCATTTTCCTTAAATAACCGGGCTGTACTCATAACCAATGTCTTCCCATCTTTCCCATCAGAACACAGCTAGCACGCTCCGACTCAATGCGGCAGACCAAGGAACTTCTATGAGGATACAACTTCCATCATAATAGTTAAACCGACCTGTCGTGGATAATATATCATAGGAGTGGCATATGCGCTATAAATGTTGCGCAGTGGCATATTATATTGTACGTGGTACAGCTATATTAAAAAACAATCCCTGATCATATGCAGGGCCCACATCAGATTGTCTGTTCCCGTGTTATGAAATGACAACATAAAATGTGAACAACCATCAGAGCCTCCACCGTCGAAAAGCCATTTTTGATAACGAACGCTAGATGGAAGTACAGCTGTACCATGCAATTCCACACAAATTGAAGCAGGAGTTGCTCAAGGCTCTGTTCTGAGTCCAATTTTCTTCGCAACATATGTTCATGACATTCCCAAGCATTCCCAACTGCTGACACGCCTTATATGCGCATGACACAGTCCTATATACAAAACATTACGACATCAAATGTGTCTTACAACGGATGCAAGAAGCCTTTGACTTATTGACCCAATGGTCTACAAGATGGCGACTGAAAATTAACGGTGAAAAAAGTGCAGTAGTAATTTTTAAAAGGAAATTTCCACGATTATTACAACCGCTCTCTGTTCAGAATTAACACACCCCCTTCAAAACAACGGTCAGATATCTTGGTCTAGTGCTGGACAGTCGTTTGTAGCCTATACAGTTAGTACGAGACAGAGCTCTGCAAAGATTCTTAGCATTATATCCAATATTTAAAAGCTTCATTTCCCTCAAAACCAAACTACTGCTCACTTATACGATCATACAAGTCCTAAGTGTCAGAAATTTGGGCCCAAACCCACCCTCGCCACATCAAGAAACTCGATGCAATCCAAAGAGCTGTGTACAGAACCATTATAGGAGCTAATTTTTACATTACTAACGCACAACTGTACAGTGACCTGAAAATCATTTTATTCAGTGACTACGTGCAGCACTTACGTAAAAATTATCTTCAGAAACTACAAACACATCCTAATCCACTTATTAAACCATAATTGCACATAGCATACAGTGAACAATCAAGTAATGTTAACTTTTCTGCTAAAATCTTTGACTCTGAAAGTTTACCTACATAGCCTATCCAGCTCACCAAGCTCCGTTTCTGATGGAGATCATCATCACAGTTCATTTACGTAGACCTACTCATGATGTTATACTAAGCAATATTCTTGTTAAGGCAAAGGTCCATATGACCTGGCACTTGTAATGACATGTCTTTATTGACACCATCAAATAAATAAATAGATAAAAAATAAACAAGGGTTATGACGTTACTTCTTTTGCAGTCGCTAGATGGTAGCATAGTGAAAATAAAAAAGTTCTTGCCTTTAAAGTTCATTAGACAGATCAGTCTGTTTTGTACGTGTGTGCGCGTGCGTGTGTGTGTGTATGTGTGTGTGTGATCAGGGAAGCAATAAAAATCATATATCCTGTAGGTATAATTCTGTAAAGGATGGAAATTTATCCTACTTTTTTGTTGTCTTGTGTGGCGTCCCGGTGTCACGTTGCTTGATGCCTGTTGTCGAAGTCCTTGCCTGCAGTCTTGTAGTAAGTGCTGTACCACAAAACAAGCTGTTGACTGTAGTCTGGTAGATTACAGAAACCTGTAAAAGAGGTACAGAAGCACTTTTGAGTAATCGAAGATAGAGGTAGCTTATTGGCGTGTTGAATTAGTATCTTTCCTTATCTTTAATTTAACATCGTTGTATCAATTTTGAAGTTATTTAAATGGATGAAATTTCCGATAGGGAGATGGTATTTTGAATAGGTGGGGACTATCGTGAGGTTTAATGCTAATGGTTTTATATTATCAGAAATATTGTTGTTTACTACTAGACAGATTGATGAAAATAAATCCACGAAGATACTTGGTATATGAATAGCTACAAAACCAACTTGTGAAGCTAATGCAAATTGTTTGATTACAGATTACAAGATTGTCTGGAGTAGTCTATATTTGAATCACAATATTGAGAAACACCACATGTCCATTTGGCGGAGAAGAAACTGCCTAGTTAAGGATGCACTTGAAGAATTGGTGAACGGGAGAAAAGTTCGGGGCAGAAGAATAAATCAGATGACAAATAACATAAAGATAAATTTATCGTATGCAGGAATGAAAAGGAAGGAGGAATAGAGGGAGGATTGGAGAATGCTGGTTTTACAGTGAAAGAACTGACCTTGAGGAGAAAACTATGAATTAATGTATTTGATATGTTTCACATTTAATTTTAGTGACTCTCTTTTATGTTTGTTTGGAGTTTAGTTATTTGTAATTTAAAACAAAATTTGACAGATATGTGTGCAGACACACGAATTTAATATATATATATATATATATATATATATATATATATAAATAATTTGAACTGGTAATAGAAATTACGGGAAACGGCTGAACGGATTTTAATAAATGGCCCCTCATTTTGAAGCTTGGAACCCAAAGTTTTTCGGAAAAATAGTAGTTTTCAGTGAAATGTTAATTTTCCTATTTTCCAAAATCCATCTGTCGTCAGTTTTGAGAACTAGCTAATTGCATTCAGGAGAAGCGAAGCCAGCATCAAGTCGGCCGTGTTGCATTTCAGAATAAAACAAAACACACAATACAGTAAACAATATTACACGAAGGCCATGATCTGCAAGAATACTGACATATTTAGAGCTCAAATTAAATTGGTTATTAAAAACTTAACTTACTAAAAATAATTTACAGGTTCGATTTTGTGGTGTGTAATTTTCTGGGTACAGCTGTGTATTGGATATTAAAAACTACAAAACTTGAGGTGGTTTGATGACATTATTACTATTAGAAATGAAATATTATTGTAGTTAATGCCGTGGTGTGACTATTTTTCATTAATTATACATATTAATGCTATATTGATGATATGAAAGTGAAACGTTTTGGGGTTATATAAGCAGATGTAGAGAATAACGTAAATTAAATTTTGATTCCTACATTTTAGTGAGTGGCGGCTATATAGTATATAAAGTATATGTTACTGAAAGCTACAAAACTTACGTAAGATAATAATATTATTAAAAATCAAATATTTTTATAGTTATTAATCAAGTGGGGTTGGGTCTTTTTCATATATTTCATGGCGGTGTGGTGTAGATATTTATATGCGTGGTTCTCTTCAGTATTGGCTCAAGAGAGAGTATCTTTCATGATTATGGAAGCAAATAACTTTCAGAATGTCTGGTATTCTTCACTGAAAATAAATCTGAAACATGTTTATTTGAACGTCTAATGAACTTAGTTTGCAGCATTTGCTGCACAAGCCACTAGTATTTTTTAAATTAGAAGAATCCAATGGTATTTGTAATTTTTATTCATGTCTATATGCCTTAAAACCCAGCAAAATCTAAATTTTTACAACTTTTTCCTTGGGTCGAAAATCGAAACCAATGATAGATAACGGTGTAGACACGCGTATTAACCTATCGTACAAGTGAGGTAATATAATACGTTCATAGAGACGTGTTTCTCGGCAGACCTACTGTCGGCCGGGAATTGAATCCAATCCCGCATTTTCCGTGGAATACGCGAGGAGCGTGCAGCGCGGCGGCCCCGTTGCAGGGGCGTGTCGGCCGCTCCCGGGCCGCCCCTTTCTATTACAAACATTACGGCCGCTCCTCCACAAAAAATATGCTAATCACGAGTTTCCCCCTAACAACAAGTTAATTAGGTTAAAACGAGTCGGCTGCAAGCTACTGCCATTAGCACGCCTCCGTGACAGCGGGACTCAAACCCGATACAGGGGCCTGCCCCAGATAGTCCGGTAAATGCTGGGTTCGTCCCTGGGAATACTAGAAAAGGCTGATTTCTGGCAGGTTTAATTCCATCATTGCTGAATGAATGAATGAACGAACGAATGAGTCGATGGATGGATGGATGGATGGATGGATGGATGGATGGATGGATGGATGGATGGATGGATGGATGAACGAACGAATGAGTCGATGGATGGATGGATGGATGGATAAACGAACGAACGAGTCGATGGATGGATGGATGATGGATAGATGGATGGATGAACGAACGAATGAGTCGATGGATGGATGGATGGATGGATGGATGGATGGATGGATGGATGGATAAACGAACGAACGAGTCGATGGATGGATGGATGGATGGATTGATGGATGGATGGATGGATGGATAAACGAACGAACGAGTCGATGGATGGATGGATGGATGGATGGATTGATGGATGGATGGATGAATGAATGAATGAATGAACGAATGAGTCGATGGATGGATGAATGGATGGATGGATGGATGAATGAATGAATGAATGAACGGACGAATGAATCGATGGATGGATGGATGGATGGATGGATGGATGGATGGATGGATGGATGGATGGATGGATGAACGAACGAATGAGTCAATGGATGGATGGATGAACGACCGAATGAGTCGATGGATGGATGGATAAACGAACGAACGAGTCGATGGATGGATGGATGGATGGATGGATGGATGGATAGATAGATAGATGGATGGATGGATGGATGGATTGATGGATGGATGGATGGATGGGTTGATGGATGGATGGATGGATGGATGGATGGATTTTTGGATGGATGGCTGGATGAATGGATTGATGGATGGATGGATGGATGAATGAATGAATGAATGAATGAATGAATGAATGAATGAATGAATGAATGAATGAATGAATGAATGAATGAATGAACGAACGAACGAATGAGTCGATGGATGGATGGATGGATGGATGGATGGACGAATGAGTCGATGGATGGATGGATGGATGGATGGGTGGATGGATGGATGGGTGGATGGATGGATGGATGGATGAATAAACGAATGAGTAGATGGATGGATGGATGAATGGGTGGGTGGATGGGTGGATGGATGAATGAACGAATGAGTCGATGGATGGATGGATGGATGGATGAATGGGTGGATGGATGGATGGATGGATGGATGAATAAACGAATGAGTCGATGGATGGATGGATGAATGGGTGGATGGGTGGATGGATGGATGGATGAATGGGTGGATGGGTGGATGGGTGGATGGATGGATGGATGGATGAATGAATGAACGAATGAGTCGATGGGTGGGTGGGTGGATGGATGGATGGGTGGGTGGATGGATGGATGGATGGATGGGTGGATGGATGGATGGGTGGATGGATGGATGGATGGATGGATGGATGGATGGATGGATTAATGGACGAACGAACGAGTCGATGGATGGGTGGGTGGGTGGATGGATGGATGGATGAATAGGTGGGCTGATGGATAAATTATTGATTGATTGTAGTGAGAGAAGAAGATTTGAAGCGGTGAGATCAATAACAATTCAAGTCCATTTACACAAATTTCGAGAAAAATGCAAAAAACGTTTTTGTATTTCTTACCTAATTATTATTTTTTGCACGTCATATTTCTGATTGTTTTAGAAATCAAGACAAAGTAGTATAGCAATTTTTAAGTCGTAACACTTGTGGAAATATCCCAAATTTAACTTCAAATTTGCAAAAAATGAATGGCCAGAAGTGGACTTGAATGGTTATTGATCTCACCGCTTCAATTATCAATTAAATAGTAAGCGTACACGATGATATAATCTCGTCCTTGCAAGGGCTTTTGGAACTACTGTATGGCTCAATGTGGTTTACAATTATTCATGTTTTGATTTTCGGATAAGTCAGTTATTAAATGGCCTACAATAAATAATGTTAAAAATGGTTCAGTCTTATGACTTACCAATTTAATATTAACATTTGTTAATACATGTTAAATATTAAATAATGTATAAACGTTTTCGCCTATTATACAGCATCATTAAATACAATTTGCTTCTACGATACCTAAATTACACAGTGGAATTTTTGTTTTTTTTTTTTTTTTTTTTTTTATAGTAAACCATCAAAATACATATGTGACTGAAATCATTGTAACATAAGTTTTATGTATTTCAATACTAAATAGAACGTAATTAGTTATACAACGTAGACTTATTTATAATCTAAATTTTTTTCCAACAAGTAAAATATATAAAACTCTTAGTCATTATTACTTTTTATTTTTATAACACCAATTTGATGGTTTACTACAAGAGAAAACAAAAATTCCACTATGTGGTTTAGATATCGTAGAAGCATATTGTATGTGATGATGCAGTAAAAGACGAAAACGTTTATACATTATTTAACATGTATTAACAAATATTAATATTAAATTGATAAGTCAACTTTTAACATTATTTATTCTATTCAATGTGGCCTGCCTCTGCCGTCCACCCACAAAGAGTGAGAAACAACCTGAGACACTCCGCGAGAGTCTGCATACTGACTACAGCGCCAGGTGTTCAATAACAATACAGTGTATAATTTATAATTTTCGTAGCCGGTTGTGCAAGACTCTATAATCTTTTCGCTGTAAGAAAAATCCTAATATAAACAATACCACGTGACGAAGTGAAGCTTCATTGGCCACTGTTTGGCGCCATAGATTCTAAGTACATGTTCCCGCCTACTGTTGTACATTCTGCTTCATGTTAAACATTTCCCGTTACTCGTCAAGTAGGCCTAACCTCACTACTATGCATTCGTTTGCTTAGAAAACATTTACTTTATAATTACTGTAATTAAATTATCTTTAAACTTGGGCATAAAGTCAATCGCTGCCAGACAAAGGAGTTATTCCTTCCAATCGGAGTCGTCAGAACTATCGTCGGCAGGATTTATGACGAGACGGTACACAACTGCGTCAGTTATCCCTGCCAGCTGGAACGTTGGATTCAACTCACAAAACATATTATATACATTTAAGACTATTTGTTTTTCTCTGATTTTGAGAGGGTTTCCAGTCTTATGTTTAATAACCACACACACCCAGGATGTAGAAGCCATACTTCAGTACCGCGTGCTTACGTGAACAACTACGAGCTCAAGTGACGCCAGCTTGTTACAAGAACAGACTACCTCGGTATTACTGTTGGTATTCGTCCGCGTTCATAGTACATAACAAAATATAAATGTAGCTTCTCTTTTACATAGCGTTTTACATATGAGTGAAGTTATATGTTTCATCATATTTAGCAACCAGAATTCAATTTTTTATTTTTAAATAATACAAGATTATGGTTTCCCAATTACTTACTTACTTACAAATGGCTTTTAAGGAACCCGAAGGTTCATTGCCGCCCTCACATAAGCCCGCCATCGGTCCTTATCCTGTGCAAGATTAATCCAGTCTCTGTCATCATATCCCACTTCCCTCAAATCCATTTTAATATTATCCTCCCATCTACGTCTCGGCCTCCCTAAAGGTCTTTTTCCCTCAGGTCTCCCAACTAACACTCTATATGCATTTCTGGATTCGCCCATACGTGCTACATGCCCTGCCCATCTCAAACGTCTGGATTTAATGTTCCTAATTATGTCAGGTGAAGAACACAATGCGTGCAGTTCTGCGTTGTGTAACTTTCTCCATTCTCCTTAACTTCATCCCTCTTAGCCCCAAATATTTTTCTAAGCACCTTATTCTCAAATACCCTTAACCTATGTTCCTCTCTCAGAGTGAGAGTCCAAGTTTCACAACCATACAGAAGAACCGGTAATATAACTGTTTTATAAATTCTAACTTTCAGATTTATGGACAGCAGACTGGATGATAAGAGCTTCTCAACCGAATAATAACACGCATTTCCCATATTTATTCGGCGTTTAATTTCCTCCCGAGTGTCATTTATATTTGTTACTGTTGCTCCAAGATATTTGAATTTTTCCACCTCTTCGAAGGATAAATCTCCAATTTTTATATTTCCATTTCGTACAATATTCAGGTCACGAGACATAATCATATACTTTGTCTTTTCGGGATTTACTTCCAAACCGATCGCTTTACTTGCTTCAAGTAAAATTTCCGTGTTTTCCCTAATCGTTTGTGTATTTTCTCCTAACATATTCACGTCATCAGCATAGACAAGAAGCTGATGTAACCCGTTCAATTCCAAACCCTCTGTGTTATCCTGAACTTTCCTAATGGCATATTCTAAAGCGAAGTTAAAAAGTAAATGTGATAGTGCATCTCCCTGCTTTAGCCCGCAGTGAACTGGAAAAGCATCAGGTAGAAACTGACCTATACGGAAAATACGAACTATATTTTCCTGCGTCATGTGAGTGTTTCGATCTGGGAGCCAATCACGGGTATGACAGCAACGTGCTTATGTTTACATTAGGATTTTTCTTACAGCGAAAACAGTATAGTTACGATCCCTCGATCTCTCTTGACGCCGAATGTCAGCGACCCAGGTTAGTGAAACTGTGCCGCTCACAGGTCCCCTGATCCTTGTTGTACCGTTGTGGCAATTAGTTCTCACCGGACAACCGATTTTGAGGGATTCTGTAAAATTTCTGGACGCTTACCACTCACACTTCTATTCAAGCATACCCGACCTCCTGTGGCGAGCAGACAGACGTCTTCTGCCCCATCGAGTAAGCAAAACATCATGCTTGGCTTGTGGCACCAAAGCTTCTCAGCTGACTGAGAAGGGACAACGTAAACTCTATTTCTTCTGTTCGATGTAATTCATGTAGCCTATATCTCTAAAGTCAGAGTCGGCAAGAAATCTGGACACATTGACAAAGCCATTCATTCTTTTTCCTTTACTTTTCATCTCATTCATCTCTTCAATTTTCCCCCCTTTTAAACTTGTTTCCTTTCTCATCTTCTTTGCTTTTATCCCTTCTTTTCTCCATATTCTTCTTTATTTTTCCTTTCTTCTCTCATCTTCTACGCTTCCATTGTTCCTCCCTTTTCCTTCCCATCTTCTCCTTTCACTCTTCTTTTTCTCCTTAACATTCTGTTTTATTCCTTCCAACCTCGCTTTTCTGTTGTTTTCCTCTCATTTTTTCACCTTCTCTTCCGTTATTCCTCCTTTTCCTCATCATCTTCTACTTTCCGCTTTCTTTTCATCTTCTTATCTTTCATTTCCCCTTTTAAGATGAAATGCTTATGCGCGTAACATTCGACAAATCTGTTCACACTTTTTATTATCGTATTTGCCCGGCTATAGGACCCCACCACATGTCCCTTACTATTTGAAAGTAAATATATCAAATTTTTTAATAACTTTGTATTAATTACAAGTATTATTATGTAGCGAAGCTAGGTTATACCTTTCGTAACGTCCTGACGTAAGCATTTAGGGCAGACCTGCAGAACTGTAGCTACTCAGAGCGACTGCCTTACCATCCCTTCTACCCCACCCACCTTTTCTACCAGTGATGTCTTTGCGTTCTAGTTAGCTCGGCTGCATCAACATTCATTCTCGCGAAGGCAGGTATAAATACACTATCAAGAATTACAAATGAAGAGATAATAAAATCCTTAGGAACATACCTTTAGAAAGTATGAGAAAAATGAATGAGGGAAATAAATAGGCCTAAGTTAAAAGGCATGTAAAATAAATTTTAAAATTTATGTGTGCATATAATGTAAGAAGGTCTACCTATGTATATATCGTCCTATTACTAGTAAAGCCGATTAAGTCCATTTTTTGTGTAAAATAAGTGAAGTACAGTCCCTGACTTGTCTTTCCGTGCTGTGTATTCTACTAAAATGGAAAAAGTCAGAAATGTTGCATGCAGGCAACAAAAATTACTTTATTTGAAGAATTTATTATTTTTTTTCGAGCATTAACAAAGTTTTAATTGCTGTTTTTATAAAACTTGGATTACTGATCTTAACTAGTTTTACTAGTAATAGAACGATAAATAAATTGCACGTTGATAAGTGAGTGATAGCTATATGACCGGGTGTCAATGCTGTCATTCAACATTGTAACGCACTCCAAATAAATATATATATAAATAAATAAAAAATAAATAAATACACAATACGCGTACTGCTGTTTAAAGAGAACTGGAACATGGCAAAATCTAAACACATGAAATAATACTACTTCCAAAGGAAATGGAAATATGATTATTTTGTTGTTGAAGACGAAAGAATTGCTTGTTTACTGTGTCCCATCCAATTTATTTCTACTCGTCATTTCAATATTAAACCACATTTCAACAAAGCCCATATTAAGAATTATGTAATCCACAAACTTTCGGGTAAGTTCATTATTATGAACTGTATATTGATTATTTATTTATATACTGTTAAATTAAGGACGTCACTCGTTGTGTTCATTTTGAATTGAAATTAATAGTGACTTTCAAGGTTGATTACTTAAATGCTATAAATTTATGTTTCCGTAGGTGATGATAGGTGGAAAGTTTTGGAAAATCTAAAGCAGGTTAGGTGCAAAGAAATCTCAAAGAACCTACCGACAGGAAATCTAGCATAATTGTAAACCTTGAAACGAGATAACGCATTATAAATACAATGAATTTATTACTATCCTTTTTGAAAATTACAGTGCCGCCACTGATGGATCTTGCACGGGAAAAGAATGTAAACAACTGTACACGGAAGTCGATCATCCCCAATAGAAGTGGAGTGAGGCTGACATATTTCCCCTACTTACGGGTTCTACAGGTCTGATTTAGGGTCAGAGTTTGAATTCTAAAACTCTAGGATATACTAACCGATAACTTCCTAACTTGTTTGGAAACGGAAATGGGCTGTGTGCTCATAAGTTCTATAATTTTTTCGCTGTAAAAAAATCCTAATGTAAACAATAGCACGTGACTGAAGTGAGGCTTCATTGGCCGCTGTTTGGAGCCATAGATGCTCAGTACGTGTTCCCGCCTACTGTTGTACATTCTGTTTCATGTTAAACATTTCCCGTTATTCGTCAAGTAGGCCTAACCTCACTACTATGCATTCGTTTGCTTAGGAAACATTTATTTTATAATTACCGTAATTAAATTATTTTTAAGTCTTATGTCTTCACAAAGGACAGTTGAGGATGCAGAAGCCATACTTCAGTACCACGTGCTTACGTGAACAACTACGAGCTCAAGTGACGCCAGCTTGTTACAAGAACAGACTACCTAGGCATTACTGTTGGTATTCATTCGCGTTCATAGTACATAACAAAATGTAAAAGTAGCTTTTCTTTTACATAGCTTTTTACATATGAGTGAAGTTAAATGTTTCATCGTATTTAACAACTAGAATTCAATGTTTTATTTTCAAATAATACAAGATTGTGGTTTCCAAATACGAACTATATTTTCCTGCGTTATGTGAGTGTTTCGACTGGGAGCCAATCACGCGTATGACAGCAACGTGCTTATGTTTACATTAGGATTTTTCTTACAACGAAAACAGTATAGGAAAACATCTGCCATGTCCATGTGTATAGCGGAAGCCTGCATCTTGCACTGTTGAGTCTTGAACTGCAGTTTAAACGGCAGAAGACTGTCGATCAAGTTAAATTCAAGTTAATTCAAGATTAACTGGTAGTTAATGTTTATAAACACTAACAGACGTTAACGAACTTGGCCATGAAGTTCAAAGAAAGAATAAAATTTGTAGAAATAGCAGAGAGTGAAGAGTGCAAAAGGAAGAAGAAAATAACAAAGAAAAAACCGAAAAGAACAAAGCTAATATGTACGTAAAAGTGGAGGTGAGCTCCAGTGAGCACCCTGGCAGTCTCCACAGGCGAGCAGCATGGTTTTTGAATTTGAATGGGGCTAATAAATCAGTAAAGTCATGCATTTGTGAAGCCCTCGCCGCGTGGGCTGCAAAGCATTGTCAACCGAGAGAGGTGACTAAGCTTTGCAAATGGGTGGAGCAATGCTTCACGCATATAATGAGAATCGCGACTCCTCTGAGCTCCACTTTCTCGAATTGCTTCCACATCGGGTCACTTATCCCGGCTTTTGTAAACAGGGAATACAAAGTAAGAAAGGAAGCTGTGCTAGGAAGAGCGGATGAAGAAAGAGTAATGCTGAAACTGGTCAGGAAGAGAAACAGAAATTGGCTGGGTCACTAGCTAAGAAGAAGCATCCAACAATTTCGATCTCTAACGAGTGAAATGCTTGTTTGGTCACGTCCTGATTTGTCACCAATATGGGTTACTTCAAGTACGAGCATTACAAAAGGTTTGGAAATAATTTGTAAACAATAGTGGAAACAATTGAATCCTCTAGATTCAAAACCCTCTAAAGACCAGTTTGTTCATAATTGAGTTATGCCTACATATTGCTTGCTAAGAATGAATTCTAATAATTTATATAGCTGGAATTAAGAGAGCCATTAAATTTAATGCAAGAAACTTGTTAAAAGTCACTGTTAGGTTGAAAATTCCCACTATTTGGAACCAGTTACTATCAAAATCCTTCAATTTGTGAAAGTGGATATAGAGGATTTTGAATCTATAGGATTCAATTGTTTCTTAACAGAAAACTGATCGTTGGTGCACAAAGCAAAATATAATCTGAAAAATTAAGTTTTACTATAGGCCTATTGTCTTCCTGATCACCAGAGACCGGAACTTTGGCAGAATGCCTTTTTAAATGTGTTAAATCTATCTTCAATTTGAAAGTAAATCTGTACGAATTATACCTTTGTGATTGAAACGTCACAGTTTTATGTTGCCTTTTTCTGCCTTTTTAAATATAAATGCCTAATTTACAAAATAAATGCCAATTTTTGCTTTTATTTGATAATTTATCTATTGTTTATTAATATATTATTAAAAATTGCCTACAGGTATATTTTAATTTATTTCTATAACCGCTACAGTGAAAGTGACTTCACCAAATATATATTATTGTCTTTCAGTCAATTCATATTCTCTTTGCAACAATGAGTGCTACCGTGCAAAAATGTATAACAGTAAGCGTTTTAATTATCGCTTGTGTCTATTTGACAAGGCAACAATGAGTGTGGGTCTAACGTTATTTTTAACTGTTATTTTTCTTTTAGTTTTCATTGCGACGTTGTTGTAGCTAGCTAAATATTTCATATCGCAACATAATTTACCAGTACAACCAAACACAAAAATGCACTTTCCGAGGCTACTGGGAAGAAGATTTCTTTGCTTCCAACAGTAATTGCAACATCGAGTCGAAAATCTCAATTTGCATTCGACTTATGTAAAGCTTTTCTTGCTGTCGAAATCCCTTAGTGGAAAGTGCAAGGTTGTTGGTCTAGTGCAAGGTTTTTGTATTTGCCTTTTATTGCGTATTTTAGCTATTTGTAATGTCTTTTTGCCTGCTTATTTTAGCTATTTATAATGCCTTTCTGCCTGCCTATTTGAAAGATTCATAATGCCTTAACTACCGGTCTGTGCTGATCACGTTGCCAACTTATTGCTAGCAGATAACATTTTGTGAATTTTTCCCCTCAATATGTCAATTCTGTAATCGCGACATTGACTTGCTTACTGAACATGCGCTGTATGTTGAAAAATTCATGTGGTCCAAATTTTATTTCTGGGTCTGTCCATATCAGCTAGAACCTCAATCAGAGAAACATTAGCCCACCATAAATATGGGTGCCCTTTGGCAGCGAATCTCTTTGTGGCACCTTTCTTCCAACATTATATTCTAATTATAAGACTTACTTACGACTTTAACTGTTTGTTTTATTATAATAATTCTTAGTAGTGCATTATATATACATTCTGCCCCAATTTACACGTTCTCCGTCCAGTTCCCTCTTGCTATTTATAAGCACATCTTATACGATCTGATTCTACAGACCTAATTTCAATTTCTCAGCTCGGCTACATTTCTGCTTCGTAGAGCATTACACTTCCTACTATGATACATCTTTCTTTAGAGTTATTAATATTGAGATAATTACGAGCAAAGAAACGAAGCAACCATCAGATACGTGTATTAGTGATTGTGAGGACAGATTGTGAGAATTTTTTAAAAGAGAGTGGCGAAATGGGGAACAGAATAATGAGGATATAATTAGCGAGGAAGAAGAGTGCTAAAAAGTGAGGGCAAGAAAGTCAGGGGTGGCAAAAATGATAGAATAAGAATAGAGAATAAAGTGTCAAGAGTCAGAAGAAAGTGTAAGAGTGTTGTAAGATAGACAAAGAAACAATGAATAAAAGACAATTAAAGTGACAAAACATTTGAACAAATGAGAAATGGAAAAGAGAGAAATTAGAAGTGTAATTAAGAGAATTGGATAATTAATGTGAATTAATGTTGTGGGTTGAGAGTAGGAACGGGGGTTACTATAACCGTAGAAGATTTCTAGATATAACTAGAACGGAAAGAGGCAACAAAAGAGGGAATTCCGGAGTGGAGCGAAGAGAAACAGATAAGCATGTGAATAAATAGAGGACAGAATAGTAGGTAAATAATAAGTGACGTAAGTGTTGTGAAATAAAGGATTGCAGCGATATTGTACTACTTAATTAACTTATTATTCCCAGAACATGGATTTTACCAGCGATCTAAAAGTATTGGGGATAAATTTGAATAAGGAACAAAAAAAAAAAAAAGTTTCCTTCCCAGGCAGGATTCGAACCACGAAAGTCTTAGTTACCAGTCTATCGTGCTCTGGAGTGAACAAGGCTCTGAAATCAGCTACAAGGGTCACCCCACTACTGTACATAGTGTAAAAGGCTGTCAGACATTGACAACATTGACAACTTTCAAAAGCCGAAAGACTGCTTTTCGTCTCTAGAATGTGATCTTTCTTCAAATACTGCTTTCGTAGTATATGATTTTTTATTTTTAATAGGCCTATATCAATTTTCCTTCATTACGTTAACCATTCTTTTGGTTCGAATTGCTTTATTTAACAGTAAACTGGTCCACACCTGTGGAGTAACGGTCAGCGCGTCTGGCTGCGAAACCAGGTGGCCCGGGTTCGAATCCCGGTCGGGGCAAGTTACCTAGTTGAGGTTTTTTCCGGAGTTTTCCCTCAACCCAATACGAGCAAATGCTGGGTAACTTTCGGTGCTGCACACCGGATACATTTCACCGGCATTATCACCTTCATATCATTCAGACGCTAAATAACCTAGATGTTGATACAGCGTCGTAAAATAACCCAATAAAAATAATAAAAAAACAGTAAACTGTATTTGTTTAACACTTAAAATTACATGTAACTATCACATCTACATTTTGCTCTTATTATTATTATTATTATTATTATTATTATTATTATTATTACTATTATATTATTATTACTATTATTATTATTATTATTATTATTATTATTATTATTATTATTATTATTATTATTATTATTATTATTATTATTATTATTAATCACAATGTTAGGAATAATACGGTCAATAACTTATTCTTTTTCACGCCAGATTCTCTTTTAATACTTTACTATACATTGGTGCGATCGAAACTCGAATATGCATCTGTAGTTTGGAACTCGATTACAACTACGGACTCGGCTAAATTAGAAAATATACAAAGAAAATTTATATCTTTATGTTCATTCAGATTTCTGCCCATTAATTCCGGGTATAGTTATGAGAGAAAATGTGAATATTTTAATTGTCGAAACCTATATCCTAGACACCATGAGCTAGATTATCTGTTCTTTTGTAAAGTCCTCGAAGATGATATATCCTGTGACTCTTTCTTAAAAAAAATATTACCTTACGTATTCCAACGAAAGATATGAGAGCCCACAAACTTTTCTATAATAGAAATTCGAAATTTCTTTCGCCAGTCTCCAGATGCATTAAAAATGCCAACATGCATGTCTGCGAATTCGATCCCTTCAATGTATAGACTTAGTTTGCTCTTGGCAATGATTTATCATTTGTGTATTCTTTTAGGCATTATTCTTAATTATCACTTCACTGTATCATTATTATTATTCTCATAGTATTCTTAGTTATGTATTTTAAAGTCATCCATTATTTGTCCATTGATCGTCATTAATTGTAATTGTATTTATGTGTAATAATTATTTTTGTGCACATTTTATTATTTTATCATTATCAATTTTGTCATATTGTAATTATGCTTTGTGCTGAACTGTTATTGGCCTCTGGCCAATTATTATTATTATTATTATTATTATTATTATTATTATTATTATTATTATAGCCTTAACTCTGCAAGTACCAGTAAAAATAAATTAAATGAACAAATAATTTAAATTGTAGGAAAGGTCATCGTAAAATCGGTCTTTATCACTAGAAAGCATTTTAAACAGTCTCGAAGATCTAGTTTTGAACCATTAATAGAACGTCAACTGCAGAACAAACAAGATGCAAATGGTCCCTTATACTGGGTGTTCAGTTCAAAATGTGTCATGGCTCGCTGTATGTCGTCATGTGGCTATCCGATGAGCCTAGAGAATTCAACCTTCCTACACTTCAGCAGAGGCGTATTACCTAAATGCGAGAAAAGTTGCCTAGCAAGTACGGCGTTCATTCTGAAGATTACTTACCGATACGTACGGTAACGCCAATAGTGGCAAGAATGTGAATTGTTTGGAAACACGTACTGAAGTGAGTTTTTTTTCTTACTGTCGGGATATGGGGAGAGGGTTAAGACGATTACTTACGTATTTGTTGACATTAACTTCGACGGTCAACATGGCACGGAGCATCTGATTTGTGTTGTGGAATGTTGCCGTACGCAATCGATGATAACAAATACCCTGCGTACGACTTGCCCGCGCAAAACACAGTTCGAAAGAGGTTATGGTAGCACACAGACTTTACAGACCGCCATCTGTTGCTACGACATTCAAGTTATACCGTACACGTTCTCAAGTTCAGATTGAACGCCTTGATTAATAGGCAACTTCTCTGACATAAAAGCTGAAACTCGCTTCAAATCGCTGACTCACAACAGTGACGTCATGACACACTTTGAAATGAACACCCAGTACTGGGTGTTCAGTTCAAAATGTGTCATGGCTCACTGTATGCCGTCATGTGGCTAGCCGATGAGCCTAGAGAATTCAATCTTCCTACACTTCCGCAGAGGTGTATAACCTAAGAGGCAGAGAAGTTGCCTAGCAAGTACGGCGTTCATTCTGAAGAGTACGTGCCGATACGTACGGTAACGCCGGTAGTGGCAGGAATGTGAACTGTTTGGAAATACGTACTGTCGGGATATGGGGAGAGGGTTAAGACGATTACTTACGTATTTGTTGACATTAACTTCGACGGTCAACATGGCACGGAGCATTTGATTTGTGTTGTGGAATGTTACCGTACGCAACCGATGATAACAAATACCCTGCGTACAACTTGCCGGCGCAAAACACAGTTCGAAAGAGGTTATGGTAGCACACAGACCGTACAGACCGCCATCTGTTGCTACGACGTTCAAGTTATACCGTACACGTTCTCAAGTTTAGATTGAAGAACGCCTTAAATAATAGGCAACTTCTCTAACTTATAAGCTGAAACTCGCTTCAAATCGGTGACCCAACAACAGTGACGTCATGACACATTTTGAAATGAACACCCAGTAGTACCTGTGCCACGCGCCGACATGACGTCACACCAATAATATAGCCTATAAACAACTAACCTTATCTCCGTACAGGACAAAATATGGTCCATGATGATTATGATGATGATGATGATGTTAATTATGAAAAATGGGGCCATACTCAGGGAGAAATTAGACTTAATCATTTTTGGGCAACTATGTAGCCTACATCGTTATCTGTATATTGAGCACCCCTGAACCCCATATGAGTGTGATGATATGCGAATACCAGTTAGAGGTGTGAAGCATCCCACAGAGCTTCACACAATGGAAACCAACATTATTTCAAAGAACAATACTTTCATATTATTAAATTACCGTCTCTATAAATTTTAAGTACTTACAGTTAATTTAGCACTTCTCTCTGCAGTTATGAAGAATTTATGTACGGGACCAAATAAGTGAAGGTTCGTTGGGCTCAAGCGGCAGGTCTGAAAGCCTCCAGAGATTTGAATGGGCGGAGCATAAAGATTTCACACTATTTTCTCTGAAAATATGATTCTAACTCACGCCCAATGTTCACAAGAGCCGCCGTTAGAGAGAATGTTCCACATCTAGTTCTCATTTATAATTTTATACTAGTTGAAAGGACACATATTAGCTCAAATAGGATACAAATATGAAAAGTTAAGTTTTACCTTAATTCTAAAATTAAATATTGCTGATCGTATTATAAAAAATGTAGCCTATTATTTAATCCTTTGAATTATTTTATGTAGGCTACTTTTAGGTTGACTGTTATATCGACTAAGATTACACATTAATGGAATGTAAAACAACATTTACCGCCGAAAAATTGTCGACCATTTGTGGAGGTTGCGAACAAAAACCGGTCATTTCCACAGAAAATAAAAAAAATGAGTATTTTTTAGGTTTCGGTATGTTACTATTTTTAATTTAACTCGATCATTTCCATAAGAAACGGTATAGTAAAATCGGTATTATCAATCAAAACGGGGTAATTCTATAACATACTAATGTCAATATTTTCCTTGTCTTTTTTGTATCAAAAACGGACATTTCCATTATTCCGTATGTGTTACAATAACAAATCCATTAAAAATCGGTCATTTCTACTTTTATTTGTAAGAGTGATGACAGGACGAAGTTTAAGATCTGAGCTACGACGGAGACATAATCATATCTTACTTCGTCTTTTCGGAGTTTAATTCCAAACCTATCGCTTTATTTGCGTCAAGTGCAATTTCCGTGTATTCCCTAGTCGTTTCTGGATTTCCTCCTAACATATTCACGTCATCCGCATAGACAAGCTGTTGATGTAACCCGTTCAATTCTAAACCCTCTGTGTTATCCTGAACTTTCCTAATGGCATATTCTAGAGCGAAGTTAAAAAGTAAAGGTGATAGTGCATCTCCTTGCTTTAGCCCGCAGGAAATTGGAAGAGCATCAGACAGAAGCTCGCCTACACGGACTCTGCTGTAAGTTTCACTGAGACAATTTTAATTAATCGAATTAGTTTCTTGGGAATACCAAATTCAATAAGAATGTTATATAAAACTTCTATCTCAATCAAGTCATATGCCTTTTTGAAATCTATGAATAACTGACGTACTGTATCCTTATACTCCCATTTTTTCTCCAATATCTGCCGAATACAAAAAATGTGATCAATAGTCGATCTATTACGCCTAAAACCACACTGATGATCCCCAATAATTTCATCTACATAAGAAGTTAATCTTCTCAAAAGAAATATTGGACAAAATTTTGTACGACGTCAACAAAAGTGATATTCCTCGAAAGTTAGTACAGTTAGTCTTGTCCAAGGGATTTTGATATACACGGAGAAAACCTTCCCTGCAGCTGGTTTGTCTAATAAAAATGTCACAGTCTCTGTCGGGAAACGAACCTCTGTTAAATTGGTGGGGAGCATCTATAAGCAAACTGCTTATGTAAATCCTTAATGTCGTGGGACGTACTTTATTACATAACATGCTGCGATGCACTCACAACAAAATAAAATTATCTCCGAGCGTGTAATGCTATTTTTAAAGTAGTAGCGGAGCGGGTAGAATAAAGCTTTGGTAGTAGTTATAACGAAAGATTTCATTCAAATTAAAAATAAACAGTGTCATCAAGATGACACATATTTCTCATTATACTATACTTTGTCATTACAGAAATGATTTAGAATTATTTATTGTATCTAAACAGCTTATATTATGGATAAATGTATAATAAGATGAGCTATTCATACGGAAAGACATAAATAAATAATTCTATTCATATCAGCTTATAGAAACTTACACAAAATGATTGTAAAATCGACATAATTTAGTTTCTCGTGTTATGAGTTATATTGTCTACTTTATATAAATGTATTTTTCTACGACCATACTGAAATGAAGTCATTATGCAATGATCATTTGTATCGAAAAGACATTCATATTCCTGGTTATCCTACTCCTGGTTATCCTACTCCTGCTGCTCCTACTCCTGATTATCCTACTCCTGCTGCTCCTACTCCTGGTTATCCTACTCCTGCTGCACCTACTTCTAGTTATTCTATTCCTGCTGCTCCTACTCCTAGTTACCCTACTCTTGCTGCTCCTACTCCTGGTTATCCTACTCCTGCTGCTCCTACTTCTGGTTATTCTACTCCTGCTGCTCCTACTCCTAGTTATCCTACTCCTGCTGCTCCTACTTCTGGTTATCCTACTCCTGCTGCTCCTACTCCTAGTTATCCTACTTCTGGTTATCCTACTCCTGCTGCTTCTACTCCTGGTTATCCTACTTCTGCTACTCATACTCCCAGTTATCCTACTCCTGCTGCTCCTACTCCTAGATGTCCTACTCCTGCTGCTCCTACTTCTGGTTATCCTACTCCTGCTGCTCCTGCTCCTAGTTATCCTACTCCTGCTGCTGCTCCTCCTCCTAGTTATCCTACTCCTGCTGCTCCTACTTCTGGTTATACTAGTCCTGCTGCTCCTACTCCTAGTTATCCTACTCCTGGTTATCCTAGTCCTGCTGCTCCTACTTCTAATTATCCTACTCCTGCTGCTCCTCCTTCTAGTTATCCTACTCCTGGTTGTCCTACTCCTGCTTCTCATACTCCTAGTTATCTTACTCCTGCTGCTCCTACTTCTGGTTATCCTACTCCTGCTGCTTCTACTTCTGGTTATCCTACTCCTGCTGCTCCTACTCCTAGTTATCCTACTCTTGCTTCTCATACTCCTAATCTCATTCCTATTCCTACTACTTCTACTCCTGTACATCCACTACTACTCCTATTCCTGTAAGTCCTACTAAATTATTATTATTTGTTATTATTAGGCCTATTATAAATTATATATAATAATAATCCATAGCGCCACGGCCCTTGACGGGCCCAGACCGACTAGCCGGCTGCTGGTCTCACGTTCACATGCCGAAGCAGAGGTTGACGATCATCTAACCAGAATGGACGTATCGTTTGGTTAGCACGATGATGCCCTAGCCGTCATAACCTGGCTTTCGCAACCGGATTTCGCTATATATCGTAGCTCCCTAAGTGCATCACGATGCTGGATGGTCATCGATTCCACACACTGGCCGAAATTTCATGAGAAAATTTCTTCCTCCATGAGGACACGAACCAGCGCGCATTCCGTAACGGGAGTCCTAGGCAGAATGCCTTAGACCACAACGCGGGACATAAATTATATATATTTTGCAATAATATTAAAATATGTATATTTATATTAGGAGAAAATCCACAAACGATTAGGGAAAACGCGGAAATTCTACTTGAAGCAAGTAAAGAGACAGGGTTGGAAGTAAATCCCGAAAAGACTAAGTATATGATTATGTCGCGTGATCAGAATATTGTAAGAAAAGGAACTATAAAAGTTGGAGATTTATCCTTCGAAGAGGTAGTAAAATTCAAATATCTTTGAGCAACAGTAACAAATGTAAATGACACTCGGGAGGAAATTAAACACAGAATAAATATGGGAAATGCCTGTTATTATTCGGTTGAGAAGCTTTTGTCATCGAGTCTGCTGTCAAAAAATCTGAAAGTTAGAATTTATAGAACAGTTATATTACCGGTTGTTCTGTATGGCTGTGAAACTTGGACTCTCACTTTGAGAGAGTAACAGAGATTGAGGGTTTTTGAAAATAAGGTTCTTAGGAAAATATTTATGGCTAAGAAGGATGAAGTTACAGGAAAATGGAGAAAATTACAGAACGCAGAGCTGCACGCATTGCATCTTTCACCTGACATAATTAGGAACATAAAATCCAGACGTTTGAGATGGGCAGGGCATGTAGCACGTATGGGCGAATCCAGAAATGCATATAGAGTGTTAGTTGGGAGGCCAGAGGGGAAAAGACTTTTGGGGAGGCCGAGACGTAGATGGGAGGATAATATTAAAATGGATTTGAGGGAGGTAGGATATGATGGTAGAGACTGGATTAATCTTGCTCAGGATAGGGACCGCTGGCGGGCTTATGTGAGGGCGGCAATGAACCTTCGGGTTCCTTAAAAGCCATTTGTAAGTAAGTAAGTAATAATAATATTATTATTATTATTATTATTATTATTATTATTATTAATTACATATAATAATAATCCGTGGCGCTACGGCTCTTGTAGGGCCCAGACCGACCAGCCGGCTGCTGGCCTCACATTCACATGCCGAAGCAGAGGTGGACGATCATCCAACCAGAATGGAGGTATCGTGTGGTTAGCACGATGATGCCCTAGTCGTTATAGCTGGCTTTCGCAACCGGATTTCGCTATCTATCGTAGCTTCCCAAGTGCAACACGATGCTGAGTGAGCACCGATTCCATACACTGGCCGAAATTTCATGAGAAAATTTCTTCCTCCATGAGGACTCGAACCAGCGCGCATTCCGTAACGCGAGTCCTAGGCATGATGCCTTAGACCACGACGCGGGACATAAATTATCATTATCATTATCATTATCATTATCATCATCATCATCAACATCATCATCGTCCTTACAGGTATTAGGCTTAGTGGCCTGTTACGGTCTCCGCCCACATAAATGTTATATATATATATTTTTTTTTTCTGCAATAATATTAAAATATGTAAAATTATATACTGTACTCCAACCACGAGAAAGTCTCTGCGGAATGAGACGAAGCGGGTTAATGCTGTGAATGAATGTTGATGTCATAAGATGTCATAAGGTCACACACGTGGGTACTCTTATCTCTATTGGCTAGCTCTCACAACACAAACAACATTGATACACATATTTATACTACCTAGTTACAAAATTAAATCACTTTTTAATCTCCTGGTCTTTTAATCCCTCCGTACAGGAGCTAACATATGCAGGAGAGCGCATGGTTTTTAAACTGACGTTATAACGATAATATTATCTATCTATTTTGCTCCAATAGACGACGCAATAGTAAGCACTTCCCTTTCACGGTTGATCTCCTGGTTGGAGAACAGTAGTATGGTGTGAAATATGTAAATATTATACAAATATGTAAAAAAAAAAAAAAGTACATTCGTCAACATTTGCCTTTTATTCGTGCATATATATGTAATTACATAAAATTCTGGCTCTAATTATCTTGCAGCTCCGGTCTCCTTCCTTTGTTTCCATCTCGACATCAGAGGGATGCAACGGCGAATTTTACACCAGAGTGTCATGAAAAGAATGTTAAATACAGCCACCTACATTATTAGCTTAATATTTCATGACACCCCTGTGCTGATACAATTAGGGGAAGGTATCCATATGCATTAATTCAAGGAACTCTTATTGTTGTCAGTTGGGTCCATTGTACTGTTTGACCGACATACTGCGCAGGGCGTTACGGCAAGCCTTACTTGGAATTTCAGTCACACAGTTTTATGCTCGTAAGATAATACGTCTGTGGTGTTTATACGTTTCACAAGATGAATGTATTTGTTCTCGCCATTCTTCCTATGAAATAATAACATAATAAAACATTCTGTATGCGTGTGCGCTCTTTTGTGTTTGCGCCTGCGCAATTGGTGTCTGAAGTGGCTGCGCTGTTTTAATTGAGCAAGTCTACCAACACGGCGAAATACGAGTGGCGCAGACCTGTGTAAGCGATATTCTACATTGTGCTCACTCCTATAACTCATTGCCCGCCTTTAGACAAGGAGAAAATGCAATTAAACAATGAATATTCCAACCTAATTTTTTTATTATTTTTATTACACGAAGAATAGACGAAATAATGTGATTATATCGAGTGGAGGGTGTTCAAAGACAGTAAAGACAAAGAGTAAATAATTTAAGATAACAGGAGCAGGATGTTTCTTTAACATTTTGCGTTATGCCATTTTATTCTAAAAAATTTTATTTTATTTTATTATATTTTGTATGATATATTTTCATTCTTGATACTTCACTTTTTTTCATATTTCTCTCTTACATTAAATAGGCCTAAAAATATTTTTATGTTATGAATCTTTCAAAATTCAGTAAATGAAATAGAAATAAAATATAATTTATGTATATAATATATTACTCCACTATCTTATTGCATAATATTTTGTATTTATTTTACAATTGTATTATTTAATACTTTTTTCATTTTACTTTATTATTGTTTAAAGGGGCCATAGACCCTTGTACTTTCTAGTTAAGGGGACACTCAACTTAAAAATTGGAGAAAAAGTGTCATAGAAATGAAAAATTAAATTTCTACACCAATTTACGTGACAGAACTAAATCAATAAGCAGAATTCTTCCCCTATTCATTGAGAAGTCACAGTAAAATGCACAAAGCCAAAAAAATAAAAAAATGATAATTAAAAATGATATTTCAATTAATGATTGATTAAAAATTGAAATATTTTTTATTTTGAAAAGTATTGGATCTAATGAGCTGAGATTTTGCATGTTACTTTCCATGTGTACATTAAACTTTTTCTCAAAATTTGAAAAAGATTGGTCAAATAGGAAAAAAGTTCCAAAATACAGTTGAGTGTTCCCTTAACCTACTCTTTTCTGTATTTGATATAATTTCATTGTATTTCTTGTAGCCTATTATTATATTGGTATTTTTCACTTTACTTTTGCGTACTTATATTACTTACTTACTTACTTATTTACTTACTGGCTTTTAAGGAACCCAGAGGTTCATTGCCGCCCTCACATAAGCCCGCCATTGGTCCCTATCCTGAGCAATACTAATCCATTCTCTATCATCATAAACCACCTCCCTCAAATCCATTTTAATGTTATCTTCCCATCTACGTCTCGGCCTCCCTAAAGGTCTTTTTCCCTTCGGCCACCCAACTATCACTCTATATGAATTTCTGGATTCGCCCATACGTGCTACATGCCCTGCCCATCTCAAATGTCTGGATTTAATGTTCCTAATTATGTCAGGTGAAGAATACAATGCGTGCAGTTCTGTGTTGTGTAACTTTCTCCATTCTCCTGTAACTTCATCCCTCTTGCGTACTTACATTTGATTACTTAAATTAAACAAATAAATAATTATTTTAGTATAGGCTTAAACTTGTAATTTTACTTTTTATTATTCAATGTAAAACTCCACTCCCGGCCACAAGGTTTTGCTTCATCGGGAGTGACAACAAAAAGTGTACTATTAGTATCTTTCAAATAAAAATATTATATTATTATTAACTTATTATTATTGTTATTATTATTATTACTATTATTATTATCATTATTATCATTATTATTATTCAAACACCATCTATTTCGTTTTCCTATATGAAATATAAACGCATAGTGCGTAATTCTATGTTTCTATCTTAATTTTGTGAAAAAAACGCTACTTTTTTTTAATTTGGCAAAATTTTGTTATTCCCATACATTAAATTGGACTGTATTTTATCTGACTGTTGTCCAATCCCCATTTCAAGGTTCCAAAAGTGTCGATGGGAGACCGCATGCGGTTGAAGAGGACAAAACTTTTAATTTTTTACGGCTATAAATTCACCAACAGACGGCAGTCTCCACTCTTTTGTCTTGCGTTAAAAAATGAAGATCGTGTTCGCCTCTACTCTTAACGGTTATTTTTAATGTAACTCTAGTATGAAGTACTTTGAAGGCATGAACTTTCAGTATACTTTTCGAAACTAACTTCTGGGATAGAAACAAATGAAATCATAGTTAGATGGCACCACAAGTACAATTAATTTAAAGTGAGGTTATGGACTTTTCTTCGAGACAATGGGCACCATGTTGACGCATCATCTCTTGCATGCCAGCAGGTTTTGAAGCTCATTAAGAATTGCTAATGTCACTGCTCGCTTTCGATGCTACACCCATCCCAGTAGGTCGAATGTTTGTTTTAGACAGGGGTGTAAAATATTTGCACATCTACCCTATAATTCTGAATACAAGGTAGGCCAAATGAAATATTGGAATTTTGGCTTTAAAAGAAGGAACACTCTGATATATAAGTCTAATGTTTTATAAGGTACCGATTGGCTGGCATAATTAATTCTGGATAGCTGATACACCATGGTTCGTCTGCAATGCGACATTTCACAGAGATTTTTCAAGTTCCCGAAGTTACCAGAGCTAGGATTTATATGTAGTAAGAGCTAAGAATGACGCCGAGTATAGTTGAGTCGGTGTGATGCCGGTTAAGAAGGTTTTAAGCCTGGTTCACAAGACTCGAAATGCAAGAAAAGTCACAAGGACTAGACAATGCAGCTTTTAAACCCCCCGCTGTTTTGTAAGTGGTGGTTAAGAGGATTAAAGACCCTTAGCGCTAACTAACGGAAGTACTGAATGAAAGTTAGGCAAGTATAAGGAGTGGGGGACATGGGTTGCATGTTTATAAACTATACCGACTAAAAATATTAGCTTTTACTATACACGAATCCTAGCTCTACTTATCACACACTACAACAAGCTTTATTGTTCTTTTATTGATCATTCTAATCCTCTTCTAAATCAAATGCCTGCACGAATTCCATCTGCAAGACAAGAATGAAGATTGAAACAGAAGACATCCTGATCTTAGGAATCAGCCTTTAAATAGTCATGAGGACCTCCATTGGGAGACACCGTGAACACATGTTTCATTTCTGTGTTATGTGTGAGTTTAGCACAATTGAAATGTAGCTTGTTTTTTATTTTATTGGGTTATTTTAAGACGCTGTATCAACATCTGAGGTTATTTGGCGTCTGAATGATATGAAGGTGATAATGGCAGTGAAATGAGTCCGGGGTCCAACATCGAAAGTTACCCAGCATTTGCTCGTATGGGGTTGAGGGAAAACCCAGGAAAAAACTTCAACCAGGTAACTTGCCCCGACCAGGATGTAGCTTGTTAAAATAAAGTTTTACGGTTATTATTCGTGAGGGTGATTAATAAATGCAGAGAGCAAGAAGATAGGAAAAATTAATTTAACATAATCTAATTCTAAAGCACGTAACTCTGGTATTAATTTCCAAATATATCCAATTCCCTATAATGACATATATTACGATCATTGGTTGTATGGTTGTGAAACTTGGACTTTCACTTTGAGAGAGGAACAGAGGTTAAGGGTGTTCGAGAATAAGATGCTTAGAAAAATATTTGGAGCTAAGAGGAATGAAATTACGCATCACAGAACTGCACGCATTCTATTCTTCACCTGACATAATTAGGAATATTAAATCCAGACGTTTGAGATGGGCAGGGCAAGTAGCACGTATGTGTGAATAGAAATACATATAAAGTGTTAGTTGGAAGACCTGAGGAAAATTGACCTTTGGGGAGGCTGAGATGTAGATGGTGGGATAATATTAAAATGGATTTGAGGGAAGTGGGATATGATGATAGAGACTGGATTAATCTTGCACAGGATAGGGACCGATGGCGGGCTTATGTGAGGGCGGCAATGAACCTCCGGATTCCTTAAAAGCCAGTAAGTAAGTTTATTATCATTACAGTTTCAAAACAACTCTTTGGCGCCATATTGATGTGTGAATCGTTTCGACTATCAATTCCATTGTTGTCTCGATACTAGGCCTCATTAAATAAGGAAACAATACTTGTTTAAGGTTATTGTCGAAGTATTGTATTAATTAATTATAAATATAGATTACGTATCGAGTGAACAAGGTAATGTACAGGCCTACTTAAATTTTATTTGGTCCACATAAGATACTAATTTTATACATTTCAAACAGCCTTCTGAAGGATGCACTGAAAGTAATGGTGAACGGAAGAAGAGTTCGGGACAGAAGAAGATATCAGATGATAGACGACATTAAAATATATAGATTACATGCGGAGACGAAGAGAAAGGCAAAAATAAAAAGACTGGAGAATGCTGGGTTTGTAATGAACGACCTGCCCTTGGATAGAACACTATGAATGAATTAATTGAAGTAGTTGATGAGAAGACCCCGCCTAATTAAATTTAAAAGAGTGGAGTACAAGGGCAGAAAAGAAAAATCCCAAAATTGCATTTCAAACCCCAAACATTCTTACAATCCCAACCATGCTCACAATAACAATCACAAACAACATAAACGTTTCACGCAATTGTAGTATAGAGGTTCGATAATAATTCTACTGTCGCCTGTTTTTTTATATTTATATCTCTGCTGTGGAGATCCGTTTTCGTAGCTTGAGGGGAGGTTTCGACAGAGGTTCATTAACAGTTCCTTTACAATTACGAACAGACTAGTAACCTAAATTCCGAAGTGAAATGTAAATGTAAGACGGTGCTAAGAAAGAGAAGAAAAATAATTTAGGCCTAATATTTAACGATGTCATGCGGAATACTATTTACAAACTTATAAACTTATTTATTTATTCAATTATTTATTTATTTATTCACTTATTCATTTATTTATTCATTTATTTATTTATTTACTTATTTATTTATTCACTTCCTCATTTATTTATTTATTTATTCATCTATTTATTTATTTATTTATTTATTTATTTATTTATTTATTCAATTATTTATTTATTTATTTATTTATTCATTTATTCATTTATTTATTCATTTATTTATTTATTTGTTTATTTATTTATTTATTGGCTATACACTATCACCTTATGAGGAAGTAGATATTGCTGAAAAAAATATGTAAAAGAAATAAAACAATGGGGATCATTAATAAAATCATGAAACCTTCACTAATACAAAGGCACACAAGAATAGGCTTGAATAAAAGCACAGCCAGTTTTAAGCTATGGTAGTGAAGCGTGGACTGTGAAGAATAAAGACATCAGTAGAATAACAGCAAGTGAGATGAGGTTCATGAGAGCAACAGCTGGATATACTCGCTGGGATCAGAAAAAAATGAGGGCATAATGCAAGAACTTCAAATAGAACCCATTATGCAGTTCATCAGCAAATATCAACTTCAGTGGAAGGGTCATCTCGAACGAATGGATCGATGCAGAATTCCAAAAGCACTGTTTCATTACTATCCGCATGGCAAAAGATCTCTGGGTCGTCCAAAGAAGAGATGGACTGAAAATTCTAGTTTCAGACCGTAACAGGCCATTCGGCCTAATACTTGTTAGGAAGACGACGACGATTTATTTATTTATTTATTTATTTATTTATTTATTTATTTATTTATTTATTTATTTATTTATTTATTTATTTATTTATTTATTTATTTATTTATTTATTTATTTATTTATCTGTCTATTTATTTATTCAACTATTCATTTATATATTTATTTATCTATCTATCTATTTATTTTGTTAACTTGTAACAACATATAGTACACACAGAAATAAAAAGATGCTTTAGCTCTTACAACTTAGGTCATAACAAACGATCAGTGACCTAAGATATGAAGAAGAAGAAGATGAAGAAGAAGAAGAAGAAGAAGAAGAATAGAAAAAGAGAAAGTCATATTTAAATGGCTGCAAACGGAGAACTATTGGGCAATAACTTCATAATAAGATATTCCACATAAGAACAGAATGCAGAAGTTCAACAACACTTTGCAATATCTTTTAGGACGACACATTGAAATGTCTTCGGACAGGAAATTGTTGGAAACCACAGCGTTAAAAGTTTCCAGCAAGTGGACAGTTTAAGCTTGGTTTTTACGTTGATCTAAAAAAACTACAAAGGAGCGTTGTTACAACGTTCTTGTGGGCAGCCTTTAATTAAAGATTTGTCTCGGTGCTGTGCCAGACGTGATCGAGGCTACGAGGAACCTCACGAGGCCCTGCTAATGTTTGTGCGACGGCACAATACCGTTACAAGCCCTTCATTCCCAGCCAGCGAGTCGGAACACGGTAGCCGGTAGCCACCACTTCTCAACTCCAATTTCCACGTTTCTGAACTTGTGTGCAGTTTCCCCCAAACTAACTTAGAAATGCTACCAGAACTACTGCACACTCTATGTAGTGACTCGATCGTGGCCGAGAGGTTAGCCTCTCTGTTCTCCACCGTGGCGATCCAGGTTCGGTCCCCGTGTGGGCAATCCCTGTGGCGACTGGCCAGACAGTCTGTTACGCAGACGGTCCGGGTTAGAATTCCAGTCAAACCTCGCATTTTTCATTTAAAACCCATGATACTTGTAGCGAACAAGATCGCAGTTGGAGTTTTTCACGGGGTTCTCCCGTTTCCCCATATTAGGCATCTACAGGGTGTTTCAGAATAGTACATAATGCAACGAGCCTATAATGGTAGTAATTAAGACGCGAGTATGTTTATGAAACGAGCGCAAGCTAGTTTCATAATTTTCATATGAGCGTCTTAATTACCATTATAGTCAAGTCTCATACGACATTTTATGCTTGACCATATTTCTAACCTGAAATTTTTCATAAGTATTCATGTTATTCTTATCTAACTGGGGAGCGGAACTGACCTTATGCAATACCTCGTAAATTGTGAGATGTGCGCAGACGCGAAAATATTGATTTTTTTCCGAGAAATAAATGTCGACATTGACCTTGATATAATCTAGAGAGTAAAATAAACATTAATCTTGATCTAACCTTGAAATTGAATTAGACATTGAAAAACGAGATGACAAATTGAATTTATCTGAATATTATTTACAATTAACGCTAATTATTATAGTAACAGAACTAGTTGTCTTTCGATTGCATATCCGAGAATAATCGATACTTGCGCTTTCATATTGCTACAATGGTATTTTCTGATTGGTGGAACACCTGAACTTTAATGAATAGGTGTACTTTAATGAGGTCCATTAAAGGGCTGCTACCAGGTGTATAATTACTACATTTCGGTATGGCCGAGCATAAATACTTTGCCAAATCTTGGGGGCATGTTCCTTATACCAAAACAAGAAAAGTTCATATAAACATATGTCCGAAAATCCTTATTTTTTTAGTTATTAATGAAAGAACATAATGAAAAATCTGTTAGATATTGTCAGCTTGGTAGCAAGTGTTGCAACGTTAATCAATTCAGAAACTCGTAACAAATGTTCAAAATGTTTTCCTCTTGCTTCCATACACGCATGCACTTGTCTGAATTGATTAACGTTGCAACACTTGCTGCCAAGCTGACAATATCTAACAGATGTTTCATTATGTTCTTTCATTAATAACTAAAAAAATAAGGATTTTCGGACATATGTTTATATGAACTTTTTTTCTTGTTTTGTTGTGAGAAAAATGCCCCCAAAGATTTGTCAAAGTATTTCTGAAACACCCTGTGTATTATTTCGTCAACATTTCTCCTTTACATTCAATGATATTCTCTGAACCTCTCATTGAGGTTCAGGCTGATATGTATAGTCTAAGACAGGGCTGGGCATGAGAGCGGCTCAGTCTAGCCGGCCAGAGCTGCTCTCGCTCCGCAAGGCACTTCAATTACAAGCCAGAGCAGAACGCTCACGCAGTGGCGGACTCGCATTACAGCTACCTTCCCTGCATTAATGTAACAAGAGCCACGGTTGTTCTAGTCATTCAGTCTGTCAGAACATAATAGTTTATAAGGATATTACATCAATCCATTGTACAGTACAGAATTTATAACAGTATTATTAATTTAATGAAATAAACTTCGCTCTATGCACACACACAAATCATTAGGCTTATTTACATAACCCATACGCACATACTGCAATCTCCTCACCACGGTTCTACGAGACAGGCGTATGGCTTCCACTTCCCCTACTTGCTGTGGACAGAGTTCATCTGCCAATATAATTAAACATCGCTTGATGAAATTACCTTCGTTGAACGTTTTCAATTCCTTTGCAATTTCGTGAAAAATTTTGTAGCTAATTCTCATAGCCGATTCACTAAGTGCATTGTTGTCATCCTGTTAATACACAATATATATAATATAATATAATATAATATAATATAATATAATATAATATAATGTAATATAATATAATATAATATAATATAATATAATATAATATAATATAATATAATATAATATAATATAATATAATATATGTTATGATGTGATATGATATGATATGATATGATATGATATGATATGATATGATATGATATGATATGATATGATATGATATGATATGATATGACATGACATGACATGACATGACATGATATGATATGATATGATATGATATGATATGATATGATATGATATGATATGATATGATATGATATATGACCATAAATTAATACAACTTAAAAAAATGTTTCTCAGGTACATTATATTAGAGTATCTATTCGATATTTATATTGTATTATAAGTTATTATAGTACATTTAGTAATATGTAATTTCAAATTATACAAGTATTATGATATATCATAGTATAGTATATCACAGTTCATGATATATAATATGATATATCATGAACTGTAATGTACTATACAATGATATATCATAATACTTGTATAATTTAAAATTATATATTACTAAATGTATAATAACCTATAATGCAATGTAAATATCAAATAGATACTCTAATATAATGTACCTGAGAAACATTTTCTTTAAGTTGTATTAATTTATGGCGTTCATTACCAACATATTTGTCATATTCAGTAGCATGTTGTAAAGAATAATGTCGTTGGATATTGAACTTCTTAATAAGTTGGAGTGTTTTATGACAAATTAAACACTTTGCTAATCCACTGCTCTCTACCAAAAAGAACTACCGCTCCCATGATACATTAAAACCCTTGGCACTAGCGGGCCGCTTTAGTGTATGAGGGGAAGCTCCGTCTTCAAAGTTCGTCAACATACTGCAGAGTCACCACTGCACCGACACTGAATGACGTACAGTATGCTTACGTCACAGCGCTCGGAATAACCGTAATGTGCCCAGCCCTGGTCTAAGAAATAATTGATAGCGCACAGATATTTTCAGTCCCAGAAAAGAGGTACTGCGCATGACCAGAGAACGAGCGACCAGGTTCAGAAGCGAACCACTAGTTGAGGTAACATTCGGTCTGTTTCTTTATACAGAGTGTAACAAAAATAGTGGGCCAAAGTTCAGGTATGGATTCCTCATATTTAGAGAATGAGGAAAGGTTATATGAGCATGTGTCCGGAAATGCCTGGTTGCCGTGCTATAGGGGTTACAAGGAGGATCACTGTGCACTATAAAACTTAGGTATTAGTTGATTAATGTTTCAGTCTGTGTACGTTTGTTTACAGGAACTGTTCAAAATGTCCACCTCCTGCCTGTATACAGGCCGCAGTTCGTCGCATTGACGTCCCATATTCTTGGCGTAGCACGTATTGTCCGACAGTATTGCTCAATTCGCAGACAAAGAGTTTCCACATTATTCACAGGAGTCAAATACACAACCGACTTCAAATGCCCACGCAAGTAGAAATCCAGTGGGTTGAGATCTGGTGAGCGTGGAGGCCAAGCAGTTGGTCCACCTCGCCCTATCCATCGACCAGGGAATATTGCATTAAGATGTTTACGTATATCCAGACTGATCATTTTAAGTAGGTTTTTAGGTCATAAACATCCGCCCCTTACTAATGACGAAACAGGCCAATGATGATGATGATGATGATGATGAAATTAAATAAAACACTATGTTTTCATTGCTGAAATATAGAATTACACAGTTTGAGGAGAAGTTTCGATGTAAGTAAGACATGAACTGTAATCTGTTTTGGTTCTTTTGAATAATCCCGAAATATATTTTAATGTCGAAAGTGAAGCCTTCACAGTTACATAAATACACCGTTCCTTCAGTTTCGTGTCAAGCCTTAGTGTTCACAAATTTAAGTAGACCACCCTGTGTATACTGCGTAAGTTTTAATTAAGAATTACATACGAAATTAAGGTTTCCTCATAAATTATTCTTCAGTGGAAAGCTGCGTAAGGCTTTAAGACTGTAGTTGAGAAGGTCATAAATTCTACATTTAAGCGGCTAACTTCCAACAAGTTGACATTTGAGAAAAAGAATTCTTTTTTATATAAATAATATGATCATGCGAGAGTCTCTACGTTACATATATAAAAATTCAGAGGGGCCAAGTCCGGGAAAACAAAAACGCAGAGACTATAAACACGGCTACATAGTATAAGCAACGTCGGGTTTTTTTATCTTGCTTCCGATTGTCATTTTAATATCTTTCATAATTTGTTTATTTTAGAAGCGCATATTTTGCAGTGCTTATAATGGCGTCTAGTCAAAATGACGCCCCATCTGTTTAATACGTCACAGGACCACTTAACAGTAGTTTAGCTAGCCTCTGTACTGCGTCATTAAAAACCTAATAAACACATCATCAATAAGGTTACCACACACATTCACAAGATGTTGCTAAGTCTGTAGATCGTGAGACGTAAGCGGCTCGCAGAAACCAGTTTTCTTCATCTAGGGCTATCAATTAAGTGTTAAACAAGCGCGCTCTTTGTTGTGTTTATGTCTTCAGTATCCGATAAAATTTGCTGTATGCGCGTGGTCGTGGCAATGACTATGAAACATCACGGAAAACACGGTTCAGTATTCAAGTCTTTATTCGCGGAAAACTGATGCGTTACACATGTGGCTATCGGTGGATCTTGTATAATTAAACGTATTAAATTAGAAGCGATAAAGTTCGAAGTACATCGCTATACCACTAACACTATTACTACCACATACTGTTCTCTGACAACTACTGATTATAGTCTCAAATGACTTGTTTTCTTATTATGTCAGGAGCTGCAAGCTAATTATTGATACCTTATAATTGCGGAGGAAATAAATTATTAATAGTGATCTCTTTATCACTACCACCACTACTACTACAACATTTCGTTCGGTTCACATTTCTGCATATTTAAAGAACAAAACTAATATTGTTTCACTCATATCTCATAGATAGGAAACAGAAAGTTGAAATCAATACAACTATGAAATCTACATCGACATGGGGAACTATTAATAATGGAATTCCTCAAGGATCAATATTAGGTCCCCTACTTTTTCTAGTGCTTATAAATGATCTTGCCCCCCTAATAAAAGATGTAGGTCATCCCATATTATTTGCAGATGGCACAAGTATAGTAATTACAGCCAATAACTCCAACAAATTCCAATCTTCAACAGAGGAAATTCTCTTGATAATATCTGACTGGTTCTCAGTCAATAAATTGGTATTAAATTGTAACAAAACTAACATAATTCAATTTAAATCCTGTGCAAATTCAACCTCGAAAATTTCTAGTGCAATAATTAACAATAGATTCCTATTAGAAACAACAACAGCCAAATTTCTTGACTTAAAAATCGATAATGTGTTAAATTGGAAAAATCATATTAAAGAAATTACCCCCAAACTAAATTCAGCTTGTTTTGCTATTAGATCTATGCAAAAGATAGTAAATATCAATACCTTAAAAACAATACAGTATACTTTGCATATTTCCACTCGATAATAAGGTTTAGAATAATATTCTGGGAAAATTCCACAGATAGTAACAGTATATTAATACAGAAAAGAGCAATTAGAATAATAGTAGTTGCCAAATCTAAGGAATCTTGTAGGACTATTTTAAAAAAACTACAAATAATGCCCATGGCTTGTCAGTATATCTTTTTATTAATAATCTTCCTCTTATGTAATCGTGAAAACTTTGTAAATAATTCAACAGTCCATAGCATAAATACACTTCAAAAAAATTACTTTCATACTCCATCGGCAAGTCTATCGTACTATCAAACAGGAGTGTGTTATATGGCAGTAAAAATGTTTAATAGCCTCCTTATCGATATAAAAAATGAAACTCAAAACATAAGATTATTTAGGGCCAAATTAAAGAAGTACCTAATTTCTCACGCCTTCTATTCTGTAGGTGAATTCATGACATTCAATAACACTTCATGAAATTGATACTAAACATTTGTGTTGTATTAGCAGACTATATTGTAAATCTCTTCTGTATATATTTCATCTAGACTGTGACTATAAATTAAGACTTTATAATAGCATTAAGTTTTTTGACTTGTTCCATATTCTAGCTGTGAAGCAATGTATGAATGCCATGGAATGTTAATAAATACAATACAATACAATACAATACAATCACTACCACCACTACTACTACAACATTTGGTTCGGTTTAAATTTCTGCACATTTAAAGGACAAAACTACAATTATTTCAATTAGCCTATTTATTATGATAATACACTGCTCTCTTAAACTGACTGAGCATATTGGGAATTAAATCAATGGCTTCCCAAAACACGCTGTGAATATTTCTTATGAAACTATTTTTATCTCGGAAAGGAAGCAAGAAACGAGCGAAATTGTATTAAACTTTCTTGTTTAATAGTACATTATGCAATGAGCCTATAATGATAGTAATTAAGACGCAAGTATGTTTGTTTATGAAACGAGCGCAAGCGAGTTTCATAATTTTCATACGAGCGTCTTAATTACCATCATAGGCAAGTTTCATACGACTTTTTATGCTCGACCATATTTCTAACTTTAAATTATTCAGAAGTAGGGCCTATACATTTTATTTGTATCTGACAGAAGATCGGAAGTGACCTTGTTCATAGCTCCTGAATTGTGAGATGTTCGCAGACGCGAAAGCATTGATTTTTTCCGAGAAAAAAATGTCATTAACCTTGATATAATCTAGAGAGTAAAATAAACATTAATCTTGATATAACCTTGAAATTGATTTAGACATTGAAAAACGAGATGACAAATTGAATTTATTTGAATATTATTTACAATTAACGCTAATTATTATAGTAACAGAACATAACCTTCTGCGACAGTATTGGATTTCCAGCCTCCGTGACGTTTCCCTCGTCTTTCGATTGCATATCCGAGAATAATCGAAAACCTGAACTTTAATGAATAGGTGTACTTTAATGACATGCATTAAAGGACTGCTACCAGGTGTATAATTACTACATTTCGGCATTGTCGAGCATAAATCATCTAAAAGAATAACTCCCTGAAATTAATGACGTTTCTTACGGTTCACCCTGTATATGAATATACAGGGTTAGTTAAAAGTCCCGCATCACCTAAATAACTTTTGAAGCAGGTGGTTCAGTGACATGAAACTTGGTATGTGAGGATAACCATATACTAAGAACTCAATAATGATATTACAGAGTTTTTCTACTTCCGGTTTAACCGGAAGTAACTCCAACTCTCTTATTTTAAATGGAACACCCAATATATATATATATATATATATATATATATATATATATATATATATATTATATTTTTTGAATAAAGCTCATTAAGAGCTTTTAAAAAATTACCCACACTTGATACTTCTGTACAAATTCAGTGTTGCTAAGTCAAGAAAACAGAAAATTATATCGAATATTAAAATAATAAATTCAGTACCTAAATAACTTTTGAAGCATACGGTTCAGTGATACGAAACTTGGTATGTGAGGATAACCATTATGCTAAGAACTCAATAATGGTATTACCGAGTTTTTTCTACTTCCGGTTTAAACGGAAGTAACTCCAACTCTCTTATTTTAAATGGAACACCCAATATGTTTTTTTTAATAAAGCTCATTAAGAGCTTTTCAAAAAGTACTCACACTTGATACTTCTGTACAAATTCAGTGTTGCTATATAAAAATGGAAGTGGTGCAAGATATTCCTAAAGCCTGGCTAAATCATTCCTTAAATGGTTTCTATGATCGAGTGACACATTGTAAAGCAGCTGAGGGTTACCAATTTGAACACATAATTTAGAAGATGAGCTAGCTTTGTTTTGTTTTGTTAGGGAAGGAGTATTTTATTATTTTAATATTCGATACACTTTTCTGTTTTCTTGACTTAGCAAGACTGAATTTGTACAGAAGTATCGAGTGTGGGTACTTTTTGAAAAGCTCTTAATGAGCACTATTCAAAAATAAAAAAAATATATATTGGATGTTAAATTTAAAATAAGAAAGTTGTAGTTGCTTCCGGTTAAACCAGAATTAGAAAAAACTCGGTAATACCATTATTGAGTTCTTAGTATATGGTTATCCACACATACCAAGTTTCATGTCCCTGAACCATATACTTCAAAAGTTAATTAGGTGGTGCGGGACTTTTAACTAACTCTGTATAAAGAGCGGAAGTGAAATAGCCTGCAGATTTCCACAGCAAATAGCTCATGTTGTATGCAACAAAAAACTGTAATATCATATTGGTGGAACGTTCATAGTTTTTTTTTTTTCAGAAAAAAATCTTTAACAACCTCTTATTCGGTAACTATTGCGAGTAGGATCCTGATTTTTGTCCATATCGATAGGAAATCTAATAAAGAAAAATTTATCCCTCTGGCGTATTTCAGTAGCGTGCACGGTTTTCGTGTAAATTTAATTGTAAAAACCCTAACTTCAGACAATTGCACGAAGCGAACGCTTGGCAATATCTTCGCAGCTTGCGTACGGAAACTCACCGAGTTCGTTGACCTCTTACATCTGTATCACGAGTAGAGTGTTTTAGGGACGATGTTTCCAGACTGCTGAAACTTCAAAACTTGATTTTCTAATTAACCGTGCATTTAATCACAAAACGCAATATAGGTTTTCTATTCATTTATGTGTACCCAATCGTCCCTTTCACTTCCATCCCCTGTACATACATACGAAATTTTAAAACGTTCAGTGTTTAAATTCAAAAGGGTGATGAATAATTATTATGCTCTTAAAATGTCTATAGGCCTACTAAAACAAAATAATTGTTTGGGTCTATAGGCCTACTAAAACAAAATAATTGTTTGGGTTTGAAGGAAATAATCCATCACAAAAATAATACAGTAATAGACGACAAAATTATAGAAAATAATTCGAACTTTAATGATTAGGATGCATTATTTCATACTCCAATGTTAAAAATTCAGAAAATAAACAGAGCTCCATTTAGACAGCTAATCAGAACTATAAAAATGTCTTTACTCAAGAACGTACGTAAAGATATACTGCGTGTTCAATTCAAAGTGTGTCATGGCTCGCTGTATGCCGTCATGTGGCTAGCCGATGAGCCTAGACAATTCAATCTTCCTACACTTCCGCAGAGGTGTATTAACTATGTGCCAGAGAAGTAGACTAGCAAGTACGGTCTTCATTCTGAAGAGTACTTACCGATACGTACGGTAACTCCAGTAGTGGCAGGAATGTGAACTGTTTGGAAACACGTACTGGGGTGAGTTTTTTTTCTTACTGTCGGGATATGAGGAGAGGGTTAAGACGATTACTTACGTACAGTATTTGTTGACATTAATTTCGACAGTCAACATGGACACGGAGCATTTGATTTGTGTTGTGGAATGTTGTCGTACGCAACCGATGATAACAAATACCCTGCGTACGACTTGGCCGCGCAAAACACAATTCGAAAGAGGTTATGGTAGCACACAGACCTTACAGACCGCCATCTGTTGCTACGACGTTGAAGTCATACCGTACACGTTTTCAAGTTCAGATTGAACGCCTTGATTAACAGGCAACTTCTTTGACATAAAAGCTGAAACTCGCTTCAAATCGCTGACTCACAACAGTGACGCCATGACACACTTTGAAATGAACACCCATTAGTCTTAAAATGTTATGAAGTAATGATGGAGCTTGTGCTTCTATAGGGCTAGAAAACTTTGACCCTAACTAAAAGTCAAGAAAGGAGAACCGACGCAGCAGAAATGATATTGTCGCGATCTTTAGCTGGCTACTCTTTATTGGATCACCAAAAAAATAAAGAAATACGAATAAACTGAATACTACAAGTATAATGCAATAAATAGAACATTACATAACCAAGTGACATGAATATTTGCAGAGAATGGAAAATTAACGTATCTCACTTCAAACTTATAACTTATACATAAAGAGGAAGGCGCACTGTAGACAGATCAAAGAAGCGCTTTCAGAGAGCAGCTTTATTTTGTGAAGTTCGAACAGACCAGCAGTGGCGTAGCGTCAATGTAAGCTAAAATGCTCAGCTTCCCCAGTTAATAATAATTTCATAATAAACCTGCAGTTTATGGAGAAAATTATTTATTAATTTTAATAGAATTTATATTTACGCGTTAAATATTGTGATGCAGCAGCTCAGGATGATTTATGATGCGGCAGTAAACAAGAAGCCTGCACACACCAGCTTCCAAGCAGACTGCTTTCTTCTGTGTAATCCACCCCGCAGATTTTCCATCCTTTTCTAACTAAACTATCCTAGTCGCAAGGCTCGCAAGAAGCTAGCTTTAACATTTAAAATAAGTAGTTTCCGAGTTATCCCTTTTCGTCAGTTGTGTTCAGTTGAAGTGTTAGTGTGCATTGTGGCTGATATAATAAATAATGAGCGAAATAACAGTTTCTGACACCAATTTACTTGAATTTTTTAGGACAATTTTATTATCAAGACTGATCAACAAAAGTGTGATTTAAAAAACAAATGACCGACTCCCTTGCTGTCAATGAAGGACACAACCAAAAGACAGACGCATACTTACGTAATGATAGTAATATTGTAATTTCTCTAAGTATGACAGGGAGTGAGCTAATGTTATACGTATACGTGTCTATTTATTAATAGATATGCGTAAACCGTTAAATCATATTTTACTACGTATAATTTGAGGTCATGCCTTATTGGTGTTACTTGCGATGTTCCAACCAATCTTCGACTGCTGACTTGAAATTGACTACTATTTATTTTAAAACTGTATTTTTTTATACATTTTCTCATATTGCATGAAAGACAACTTGAGTTAGCTTCCCCTGCTCAAAATTTCATGCTACGCCACTGCAGACCAGTAGGCCTAAGCCTATGGTGATGGAATATACAAACTCTGTGGGTAATATAAATTTTACTTACCGGAACTGCTCAGGTAATTGACTTGTCAACGACTGTCTGCTACCATCCTCTTCAAGGCTGTTTTGGAAGTTCACCTCCACATATATTGGCAGGACTATATGCATCGCCCTGCTGAATGTGTTACAGGCAGTCTGCTATGTTTACTACTTCGTCCTGTAAATAGAGTAATTAGTAGTAAATGAAATATATAAAATTATAATATGGTTACGTAAAGGAATGCTACATCTGTTTATGTCTACCACAAAAGCAAATGACTTCAACTAAATCACTGACTGTAAAATATGAAATGGATATAAACTATAGTAGATAAATTGAGAATTAAAATACTAATATCAATAAACCAGTATTTAAATAAACAGATATAGAGTGTTATTTAAGTTTGGAATATTACTCAAAACTTCTTAAATTTTAATCTTACAAAAAAATAAATATTTGAGGGGTTCAGAGGAAAAGTGGACCAAGTCCAAAAAAATAGAAATTCCTAGTTATATGTACTGTTTGGTTCAAAATATCAATAATTCTTCAAAGCAATGATGAACCAAGTCTATAGTTGAATATTCAGTCTGCGGCGTGAAGTAGTTACTTGATGCCCTGAGACAATAGCACATTCTTTCAGAGCAATTGTGAACCAAGTCCATTTGCAGAACACATTACAGAAAATCTGGAGGGATTACATAACAGTGTTGTGTTTTAGAATATTGGGATAATATATGCTTATTAATTTGTGCTACTTTTATAAAGTTAGAGCGTAGTAATGGAAGAGGAGTCCGATTACATTCCAGATACTGATAATTCAAGCTCTTCAGAAGAAAATAAAGGTAAGTTCCATTTTAATAAAAATTATTCACAGTAACTTACAATTTAGGTTAAGTTTTTAGCTATTCAGTTGTCTCTCATTTTTATATTTTAATAACTTAAATCTAAGGTAGTTTAGTACTACATTCAACTATGTAACTACAGATACAGGAGGAGGAGGAGATACTGTCGTTCATGTTAACTCAACCTGCCAGCAGACTCACTACAGAGGGACAACGTCATGCCGATAAAAATGAAAGTAAAGGAAGGAAAAGGACCAAGAATGAAGAGAGTTGTAAAAGAAATTTAAGGAAAAAAAAAATCGGAATAATGGTCAAAAATATGTGAGTAAGAAAAGGCATCTATATTCCTGCAAAAATGTTTGATAATGAGTTAAACTGCAACTCTCCACGAAAGTGCAAATAAAAAAATAGTGTGAATGATCACAGAAAATGTTTCACTTCATTTTGGAATTTTGGGGATTTTTCTAAACGAAATGTGTACCTTTGTGGCCTTGTACAAGTTGCTAAATGCCAGAGATCACGCCCGCGTGACAATACCAGCACATCTAAATGAAACACTTTCAAGTATTTTATTAGAATTTCTAATGAAAGTATAGGGTGTTCAAAAGTTTTTTTGGCTACATTCCAAATATGATGGGTAAGGTTATACAGAGTTCTGACAAAACCAGAAGCATTTGCTGTGACAGATAAAAACACCTCTGTGAACAAAATTGATGACAGTGATGTTATTAACCATATACGATCTTTTCCTGCTTATCAGAGCCATTGCTCGCAAAGAGACAGAAGTGCAGGTGGAAATAATTGACCACAAATTTATGGTGTCAGGCCATTCATTTGTACCGAATGATGCTGACTTCGGTCTAGTAGAGGAAGCTGCAAGTAAGACGCAGTATATCTATGGCCCAGAGGATTGGTTCAATATTGTTGTTGTTTTCTAATGCCAGGCGTTTGACAATAAAGTCATTTGACCTCTTGCACTCCAATATTTTTCAAAGATATTATCATGGTCAGCCACTGAAGCACAGATTTTGAGGTGTTCCGAATCCATTTCTTGGTTTGAGTTGCACAATGGGCAGTTAGAGGGCTGATATATTCCAATTTGAGACTGTTCCTCGTATAGGATGAGGAGATTTTCATTAGATTAGTATTTCGTGTTAATATTCTTATATGGATAGGATGCGCGGACGTGTAAGTCAGTTTCAAAATCTGAGACGGAAGTAACAGGTGGACAGGAAGGCCGAAAGGAAGCTAGGCGGACAGGAAACATGTGTCCAGGCGTGGAGTTGACTGATGAGGGAATGTATGGACTTTGCCTGCGGGTGGTCAGTAAGATGACGCCAAGCCAGGTTCCAAAAGAGATGATCTGGTATATGTCAGAGAATTGTCAGAACCCCGGAAGTAAGGGGATGTTCTAGTTAACGAACAATTTTTGAAGAACGCGTCTTAAGTGATGTAAGTGTAATCATAGCCAATCAGGATTCTTGATAGAGACACGTGATATATAGATAGGAGGGCGAAATTCTATGTTTGGTGGTTGAAAGTAGAGGATAGATTTGGCAGATAGACAGAAGGCATATAGAACGCGTACGGAGAAGTTGCACTCCACATATTCCTAACTCGGAAGTATAACAATTTACGGACTTAGAAATTTTTAGTGGGTGTAGTAAGAAGTCGTGTGTTACATTATTATTATAAGTCTGAATTCTTTCCTCCCATCACGTTATCAACTGTCCGTTATATTACTGGTGTTTTATAGTACAAAATATATAATTACGTGAACTCAGAAATTAGTATACCAACTTGCGGGAAGTGAGAGCGAGATATTATACACTTGGACGCGCATTTCTGCTAATCTGAAACGAACACTTAATAATAATAATAAACGCTTTCATAGTTCTTACCAACAACTTCTGGTGTGCGCCTACATCATTTCAACCTACGAGCACGTCTCCCAAACCCCATGTCCCGACCGTTTTGCAGCTGACCTGGGACCTCATCCTCTACCGGAGTAATCTCGAGGAGGCTGGCGCCCAAATTAATCAGTGTACGTAGTTAATTATTGACATCGACGTGCCATCCTCGAGATACTTTCCATATATGACGGAGCTGGCAGCCGAGGGCAACGACGAGGGCAACGACGACGACGACGACAGACGACCGCTGCATATTTCGGCGCCCCAACGAAGGCCGACCGCTTCAAATTCTATGCAGGTGTTTGGCCAAACAATCATGGCCTGTTGCCAATCTAAATGCAGCTACAGACGATTTTCGTGGTAAATCGGGAATTAACTGTGGATTTTGATGCAGAGAGTTCCATTTTTTCCCTTGGGATTGTGTTATCAAATTTTGTTTGTTGAAGTCTATTAAATCTTTTCACAGAGTAATACGTAGATTTAGTAACAGGTCTGTAAGTAGCAGTGCTGCCCTTCTTTGCTAAAGCATCCGCATTCTCGTTTCCCAGGATTCCACAATGGGATGGTATCCATTGGAATGCAATTCTTTTATTGAGTGATATTGATTGGGAGAGCATTTTAGTTATTTCTGCTGTTTGAGATGAAGGTGTGTGTTTAGAGACTATTGATAGAATAGCTGCTTTGGAGTCTGACAATATAACTGCATTTTTAAATTTACTGATGTGGCATAGAAGATTCCTGAGACTTTCACTTATTGCAATGATTTCTCCATCAAAACTTGTTGTTCCATACTCAAGATATCTATAAAGTGAGAAGAGATAGCAGGTAACACCTGCACCGGTACCTTGTTCTCTGGAGATCAAGGATCCGTCAGTGTATAAATGAAGCCAGTTTTGTGGAGGGTACCTAATATTAATTGTCTCTAATTGTAAAATCTGCAAAATGCAAAGAACCAAAATTTGAAGTCTCGTAATGAAAAGAGAAAATTTTATAAGTACTAACTCATTAGAACAGACAATTACAAACAGGAAACAAACTATTGGTGGCTATGAGGTAAATTGTTTAAAAATTCGATGGACGAGGTATGGAAGAGAGATGTCTTTGACAGTGAGGTTTAAAGAGACTAAGTGAATTGGTGGAACTCAGTGAGGTAAATTGTATAAAGAAGAGAAAAGGAAATGAACTAAACTCACTAGCCAATCTCAATCAGGAACTGTAGGCTTACTTTATAAGAATCAGAGGTTAGTTATAAACATACTACACCAATCTTCGAACTGCAGACTTTGGTGCAACAGAAAGATCATAAAACAACCAGCAAGATTTGCATGAACACGATTATTCAGTAAGTGGGGATTAAATGGTATTTGTGTGAAGAAGAAGAAGCACTGTTATGTGAACTTGCTTGTTGGCTTGTAGTTATGATAAACAAAATAGAAATAAAAATAATTAAAGAGAACACATTAGAATATGAAAAGAAATAGAGAAGCAGGTTTAATTATGTTTGAGGTCAGAAGTGAAAATTTTTCAGTAGACTAGTGAACCATGTCCAATAAATTGAAAATAAACTGTAAAAACAAAATGTTATATAAATGAAAATATCAGTGTACAGTGTATCCTAGATTAGCTTGTATTTGTTCTTTATCACTGTAAAAAAAATAATGTTTATTTCTTCATCTGCAATTAAATGTTTTACTTTAACTTTATATTATTTTTTCTCAGAACAGTAAACTATGGACTTGGTCCACTTTTGCTCTGAACCCCTCATGTCTATCTATCTATCTATCTATCTATCTATCTATCTATCTATCTATCTATCTATCTATCTATCTATCTATCTATCTATCTATCTATCTATCTATCTATCTATCTATCTATCTATCTATCTATCTATCTATCTATCTATCTATCTATCTACCTATCTACCTACCTACCTACCTACCTACCTACCTACCTACCTACCTACCTACCTCTATCTATCTATCTATCTATCTATCTATCTATCTATCTATCTATCTATCTATCTATCTATCTATCTATCTATCTATCTATCTATCTATCTATCTATCTATCTATCTATCTATCTATCTATCTATCTATCTATCTACCTACCTACCTACCTACCTACCTACCTACCTACCTACCTACCTATCTATCTATTTATTTATACAAAAGCTCTTGGAGACAAATCATATAATATGATAACAGTGTTCAAGAAATTTTTAGTTATTCAGACATACAGGATGTCACAGTAAACTTTATTTTACTACATGGCACCATATGTTAAGATTTACATATTCCGAATGTCCATTAAATTTTACTTACCAATATGAATTTCTTCCTTTGGGGTTACTTGAAGTTCCAGAACGTATCAGGATAAACCAAGAAATACTGAAAGATCTGAAACAAAAAATTAGATATGAGATGAAACAAATCAGTCATGTAACTGTGAGAAAGACAATGGACTATTTTCGTGATAGACTGAGAAATTTTTTGGCTGTGAATGATTTTCATCTTGAGTATTTGTTGTAAATTTTGGTGATTCATAGTCTTTCGTTTAGATTTATAATTTACATACTTATTTTTCTCAAGTTTGAAATTCATAAAACAAGTTGTAGTATTTGCACTTGTATCTATTGTCATGCATTAAGGCTCTTATATTCTATTGGCGATATAAATACCCTTAAAATAATATATTTTGCTACATACCTTCACTCTACTATCAAATTCTTTTTTCCTTCTTCTCTTTGAAGAAAAGGGTTGGTTTGGCCTTCTTGACAACTTCCTTCCACTCTGACCTCCCTCCGGCTGTGTCCATCCTTTCACTCCAATCACCTTCCGATTATCATCTGCATTTTCATAATAAAATACAGATTAATATTATGAGCTAATTCGTCTAAAACTAAACATAGTTCTGTTTTACAAAAGAAAGCCCCGAGGATGAACAAATGTGTATAAAAGGACACTCAAAGATTATCCAAAATTTAAAAATATTGACCTTACTATGTTGAGTATATTCTTTTCTTGATAATATATTCTGTTAAATACCAAGATGCAATTAGCTTTAATAGAAAAATTCATAAATTTAATGCAAGACAAAAAAACCCAGAGCTCTGTTGGTCTCAGCTGTTAGAAAAGAGTTCATTATTCATGTAAGCCGTCTTCAGTGTACTTCCTAATAAAATTATCTTGAAGTTTGAAGTCTAGGAGAAAAAGTTTAGATGACAATTAACAAAATTTCTACATACAATACCTTCTACTCAACTAATGAATTGTTTATACTTTTAAATTGAATTGATGTACCTACTTACTTCACTTCGTCAGTCATCTTTTACCCAAATGTGTAGAGGTTTTGCAAAGAGCTTGGCAACGAGTCCTATCCATAGCACGAGTCCTCACTTGGCAGTAAACTGCTTTCGATGATGTCTTCCCAAGTCACTCGTGGTCTCCTTCTGGAACTCCTTTCGAAAGTTTTAGAGTTTTCAGGCTCTCCGTGGAAGTCGAGTAATATATTTGCTCTGTATTACATAAGTTTGTGTAATTTTTATTTGTTTCACATTACAAAGATACAAGGCTGTTGTAAGATTTTTGGAATACAATAAATAAAAAAAAAAAAAAAAAAAAGAAATTAGTAGACAAATAAATAAGCATTTAACTTCTAACTAAAAGAAAAATTGTGTATTTAAATAGAAAGTAAAACTGTATAAATAAATTGTAAATGAATAAGTGTACGCATACATTAATAATCAATTTACTAAAGTATCTCTTTGTTTTTATTTTCATTTTTAATTCTTAATTTGTAATTACACTTGTAACTTGCATTTGTATCTGTTTTATCTCTTTTTTCATGTTATATGCAATTCTATGTTTTAAAACAAAAATCTGTACTGTCTATTGTAATTGGGGCTTTGCCTGTTATAAACATATATATATATATATATATATATATATATAACTCCGTTTTTGGGCGTATAGTCACCTGCGCACAACTAATTTCACTTCTTCATCCGAACCGAAGCGTCGGCCTCCTAGAAATTTCTTCATTGGTCCGAAGAGGTGACAATCAGACGGTGCGAGGTCTGGACTGTAGGGTGGTTGATTCCCGCCTTAATGCCTCTGACATTGGGTGGTGTTGCAGCCATCACTGGTCGGCCGGAACGTGCTTCGTCGGCCGCCTTCTTCGAAGAACCTGCACCATCTGGAGAAGTTCCTATGATCCAGACAATCAAACGCCATACACCTCCAATATTTCCCTGTATATTTTTAGTTTTTCGCAAAAATTGGACTACATCTCGCTGCCCTTCACAAGTAAACGATGGTAGAAAACGCACCAATTTTACTCAGTAGTTATAGGTCGTTCCGCCAGGATGACACCCGATCGAACCATTGCTGTCCGTAGCGTAAGATTCAAACTAACTATCTGCCAACTTTGAACGCCCCAACCAAAATAATATTCTGTAAAATAATTGTTTTGAGTTATTTCCGATCTACCTAGTACATTTTTAGCATTTAACCATGTAAGCAATACTGCAGTTATCAAGGAGAAAGAGAAGGATCTTTTGCCAAACATTGCTTAGGCCTTAAAGATAGTATTCTATAGTACACTTATTTTAGTATGTAAATGGCTTTCCTCTACCTGCTCATAAATTTCTCTTATTTCCTTCCTGCGGTTTAGGGAGAGTTGAAAAAGTTTCTGCAGTTAAACTTTTTCATAAAAGTTATCTGTTTGGCCAGATGTGGATTAGAAATTCGGTGGAAATAGTTGAGGATCTGATATAAATAACGCAGTAAATCTAAAAAATGAAAATCCCTTGAAAAGAAATTTTAATAAGACATTATAATTTATTTAAAAGTAATATAAAAATATATAATTTATAGTATGCTACTTAAAGGTAATTAATTATAAGATCTAAAGTCTTTTGTTGCTGGCAATGTCCCTGGAACATACTTTTTAGAAAAAATCTAATTTTCAAAAATTGGTTCTTTGTAATGTCCAGACTTCACTTACATATAACAGGCAGCATGTCTGTGGTGAGGTGTTTACAACGCTGGCTTTTGGATTCCAGATCCTGACGAGGGCGATGAATGTCCGAGCGTGACTTTCCTTGGAAGAGAAGTGAGGCTAAGGGACTCGTGTCTGGTCAAAATTTGTCTGCCAGTTCTCGACCACCTGTAAATGAAAACATCCTTAAATAAAATACCTAATGTCTTGGGAATGAATATCGACTCCATAGTCAGGAAAGATGGGGACTAGGACAAGTTTAGTTTATTTTTAATGTACATGGTTTTTCAAAGGTAAGAGGTAATTTATTTGCCACAAGAAGTAGCGGTCTGAAGGACATAGCAGCCACGGAGATGGGTATGCCATGTAGAAGACCACAAGATGACAGATGGGCATACACGGCGACACCATGACAGGTAAAAAGTCAAATTGGGTAAATTTTGAACTTGAGATATTTGTCAATTCAGGTCTTCAATTAATTTGAAACATAACCTCAAAACAATTATTTAAATGGATGCTTTTCCTACTTTGTTACAATTTCTACTATAAAAGAAGCTGTGGTATTTAGGGTGAATAGGTTGGTCTCATATGTTCCTACAGGAATTATATCTCCCTCCCTCTTTCTCTAGATAACCCAGGCAACGTCATGCATACGTTCTAGGTTCTAATATTTGCTTCCTTAATTATGAAGATAAAGAAGTATAATCGTTCATTTTATGCCATTTTCTTTCTTTAGAATACATATGCACTATACGTGAAGGAATAATACCCTAGGTATTTTAGTAATATTGTCCATACATACCAAAATAAGAGTAGGTGCATAGAAATTCCATCAATGTTTTGAAGTATGGCGGCAATAAGGTGGCCGCAATGAATTATGGGTAGGTTACGAGACCTTAACTTCGAATCGATAACTCGAAAACTCCGAAAATTTGCTGTAGACTTATTAAGATTTAATTAAGTTTTATTTCAAGCGGTAGCCATTACCTGCAGCTTTATCTGACAAATGGTTTCAAAATATTTTTTCCTGCGCCAACAATATCTTGTATTTAATATTTGATATTAGATTAGGGCTATTATCCCCGCTCCAATAGTACTTTTATCGCTAAATGGTATTTCGCCTTTTGTTTGTATGCTCCATGTCATAGAAACAGTCATGCATTCGGGTTCCATAGTCGTTCAATTTCAAGGCCTCTTCTATCATCATGAGATAAAGAAAAACAATTGCGATCGCAATTCATACGCTGCCTATTACTACCCGAGATTTATTTCTTTAAATTACTTCACAAAATGAAATCGTAATTAAATATGTATATCACTTATTTTAGGGAAAGAAAGCAAGGATTCCAAAAAGCAAAAACTGACTAGGTGGTTTAAATGACCCCATCCCATAAACACACTACACTAACTAGGCTTGTCTTCCAAGATTCACGACATATTAAAAATATATGAAAATATGCTGTGCATGCTCTCAATTATAATACAAAATCACAAGTTAAGCAGCAGAAATTAGAAAAAGTTGTATCGATCACTTTAAAAAAAAAAAAAAGGAAGTGATTAGTTCATTTCATCAGGACAAGACATTATAACCTAATAATACAGTAGGCCTATATTAGTTTAATAAAATTGATAATAGCTTTGAGCTGATGTAATTCTAGTATAGATCTATATTTTAATAGTTACTGTACCTAATATAATATACATCTTATTATGTATGTCTTTACTATCAATTTCCAAATACTTAACCTAACTTTAATTAACGAATGATATAACTGCTATGTTTTACAATATAAATATACCTAACAAACTTTAATGAACAATATAAAATGTAAACTATATTAATTTACCTGTGAATTATACATACATTTATTCATAACTTATTAAAAATCATTTAAAAACACAAACACACACATATTTACGGGCTACAGCTCACATCAGTGTTGCCAACACATAAATTTTATCCCCGTCAGTCTAACACCAGGAAATCCGTCTGAATCCGCCAAAATTAAATAATAATAATAATAATAATAATAATAATAATAATAATAATAATAACAATAATAATAATACCACTTAATATATCAATATACAAATGAAAAGTAAATTTTAACACAACTTACTTACCAATCTTCATTAAAATAATAATTCATTCGCATCACCTGTCTCTAGTTCTCTAGTTTATGTGCTAGGTTGCTCTATACCCCCCTAAAAATTAAACAGTTAAAAATGACAGAGCTAAAAAATTAAAAAAAAACTATATAAATCGTAATTTCCGCCAGAAAATCCGTCACCCGTCAAAGTCATTCTTTTCCCGTCCGCTACGTTGAAATTCCGTCAGTTGACCCGTCAGTTCTGACAGAATTTCCGTCCAGTTGGCAACACTGGCTCACATAAACACTGGCCTTCTTCTTCTTCTTCTTCTTCTTCTTCTTCTCACTTCAAGGATTTTAGCATCGATTGTAGCAATTTACAAAATCATGGTCTTATGAGATGACATTATTCATGATATTGTAAATAAAAAGTAAAATTGTCTATTTAAGAATCGCTGCAACTAAGTTGAAAGTGTATATAACTGATTGAGAACTCTACTAACATCCGAACTTTACCGAAACGGATGTCAGGATGACCGTTGGCCTTGATGCAATACAAATTGTTCGGGAAAATAATTTCTATAATTTTCTTCTTCGACTTGATTTTAACCTCGGTTTTCTCGTTGGAAGCCTTTTTAGCCAGTGAGTTTTTAAAATTATATAATTTAAATATTTATTGCATTACGTTTCAAATTATTGTGATGTGTCATTTCTAAAATCAAATTTCATACAAGCATATAAGAAAATTGATGTACGCTGGCGTTCAAAGATAATTGAACTGACCCCTATTAATCGATAGTGATCGATAATTTGTTCTTGCAGGTGTGGATTCTTTAGTTATTATATGAATAAATGGTGACGATGACAGTGTTGCCAATAGTACATAAATATACCGGCATCATAGAATTCAAAATGTCATCTCTCTTTATCACTGTAAAAAAAGCACTACTGTAGATTTAGCAGGAAACCGTTGATACAGACAATTATGAGAGTAACGTATACTTAATCTACATCACTATTTTCCCGAACAATTTTTTACTCGTCCCAATATTAGTGTCACCTATTGAGAACTAGAGAAACTATTTCAAAGTTTGTCAATTTTTTATATCTATGGTTATGACTTATCCCGTGGTTAGAAAGTTCGCTCACATGGTCAGACAATTCTTGGTGAGTGTATTTGAACACAGTGTACACGATCAGAAAATTGTAGGCCAGATATCTTTGAACGCCAGTGTATATTGTCGTTCAAAGACACACCACCTATAATTCTTTTTTTTTTTTTTTGAAAGATGGGACATGACAGGATCAGAAAAACAACTGAATATCACATAGCGTGGTAGGCCTGTTGCTATGGTAACAACGGTTGAATTGCCAAACTTACCGTTTTCACTTGGCGAGTACTTAATAGGTCTCTTGGCGACATTTATTGTGCACACAATGTTAGCATTGGTACGTTTCGTCTTTGATTCTCTGTTGATTTTTGTATTGTTTTCTTACCTCCGCGTCAATTGTCAATGAATGTTTTAACGTCAGCCATCTTAACGACAATTGCTAGCTTCCATCAGCTGGCAGCATGGTAGTCCATATTGGCAACATGGCACTGTAGTTCCAAGCTCGATCGCGTAACTGTCATGTTCCATCTTTCAAAAGAATAGGCCTAAGTATAGAATTTTCAGACCATGTAAGCTAGGTAACTTTCTAACCACAGGAAAAGTCAAAACCAAAGATTATATACAAAAGGACAAACTTTGAAATAGTTCAGATAGTTCTCAGTAGACGGCACTATTATCATACACATATCTATCATAGTTTCAGTTAAAGGAAAATAACTACAGAAATCGATATTCATCTCTAAAGCAAATGAAAGAACTATAACGTATCCTTAAAATAATACATTTCTGCATATCTAAAATATCAAAATAGATAATTTAAAATAGGTGAAACAATAATATAACATTTAATTATTTATTTATATATTTATTTATTTAATTACCTATTTATTTATTTACCTGTTTATTTATTTATTTACATATTTATTTATTTATTTATTTATTTATTTATTTATTTACCTATTTATTTATTTCATATATTTATTTATGTTGTTTATTACTGTATTTTGTTTGTAGGTTCAGGAACGTAAAATATTCAGGTAGATTTTCGTTTTACATAGTCAAAAAACTTTGATAGTGTAATACCAGACTTAGTGACTTTTAAGCGACTGTAGGCTATCTAAGATGACGAACAATGCGATCTTTAACTATCTGATGGTGCGCAATGATAATTCGACTGCAATTATTACAACAACCTTTTGCGCAATGTGATTATCCGACCTTAATACTTAAAATGACGTGTACTCTCTGTTACTATTTGAAAGTGTAAAATCTTAAACTGAATTTGGAATTGAACGGGTTACATCAGCTGCTTGTCTGTGCGGATGACGTGAATATGTTAGGAGAAAATCCACAAACGATTGGGGAAAACACGGGAGTTTTACTGGAAGCAAGTAAAGAGATAGGTTTGGAAGTAAATCCTGAAAATACAAAGTATATGGTTATGTCTCGTGACCAGAATATTGTACGAAATGAAATATAAAAATTGGAGATTTATCCTTCGAAGGGCTGGAAAAATTCAAATATCTTGGAGCAACAGTAACAAATATAAATGACACTCGGGAGGAAATTAAACGCAGAATAAATATGGGAAATGCGTGTTATTATTCGGTTGAGAAGCTTTGATCATCCAGTCTGCTGTCGAAAAATCTGAAAGTTATAATTTATAAAACAGTTATATTAATTACAGGTTGTCTTTTATGGTTGTGGAACTTGGACTTTCACTTTGAGAGAGGAACAGAGGTTAAGGGTGTTTGAGAATAAGGTGCTTAGGAAGATATTTGGGGCTAAGAGGGATGAAGTTACAGGAGAATGGAGAAAGTTACACAACACAGAACTGCATGCATTGTATTCTTCACCTGACATAATTAGGAACATTAAATCCAGACGTTTGAGATGGGCAGGGCATGTAGCAGGTATGGGCAAATCCAGAAATGCATATAGAGTGTTAGTTGGGAGGCCGGATGGAAAAAGAGCTCTAGGGAGGCCGAGACGTAGATGGGAATATAATATTAAAATGGATTTGAGGGAGGTGGGATATGATGATAGAGACTGGATTAATCTTGCTCAGGATAGGGACCGATGGCGGGCTTATGTGAGGGCGGCAATGAACCTCCGGGTTCCTTAAAAGCCAGTAAGTACTATAAACTTGTGCACGTTATAACCCCCGTTTAAGGGCTTGGAGCCACGGACCTTGAGGTTTATCAGGTCTCGTCTGGGGATGTGACCTGTCTCTGTCAGGGCTGAAGCAGGATGACCCACTTCTCCGGACGGAATTCACAAATGCGACCAGGCCCAACTGTGGAACGGGAACAATCAATCGCATATAGAGCTCACAATGGGCCGATGTGTCTAACTCCATGAATCTATTCTGAGAGTCCGGCCCTTGAAAAAGCCAACCAGCAAAACCAATGAACAACTGGAATAATAATGTGTATTGATTGTGTTGCATAACAAATAATTTCCGTTTACCTTTATTCGTCTCCATCCGTTTCCGTTTCATTTTGTTTAACTATTGCACCACTCCAACGCATCTCAAAGCGAGTGACATTCAAGTGGATAAGAACCGTGTCCAGGTGGGTATGGGGGATGAAGAAAGTGGAAGACGACGCAGGCTACAGGTAAATAAACACTTAACAAGGAGCTTCGAGTGTCTGAATAATTTTTATTTTCATGAATGGTACATGTTAGAAGGTTCAGCCTTCATTTCATTTGTAATGTCCGCTACTACGATCACATTTCGCCTTCTTTCGATAAATTATTGTGGCTCAGGTTAAATGAGAGGAGAAAGTCACATTCCATTTCTCTCTTATACCGAATTTTGCACACCTCTACTCCCTCTTACTTATCTGTCCGGTTACACAGTCTTTCTCAGTATCATAACTTAAATACTCGGTCACAATATGATATGATAACATGCTAGAAATACCACTCCACACATCATCTCTTTATTCTTCATCTTTCACTGTTGCTACTTCTCGTCACTGGAATTCTCTGCCGCCTGAAGTCTAGGGCTGCCGAACTTTAATTTCATTTAAATGTAAATTAGAAAAATATCTTATGATGAGTTGCCAGACCTAACGCGTTGCAAATATTTAATGGCATGTGTTCCACTGTATTTATTTTTATTTTTTTGTTTCTTATTTTTATTGTGTAATCATGTAAATCGTGTTTGTTTATCACTTAAGGGGACACTCAACTTAAAAATTGCAGAAAAAGTGTCATAGAAATGAAAAATTAAATTTCTACACTAATTTACGTGACAGAACTAAATCAATAAGCAGAATTCTTCCCCTATTCATTCAGAAGTCACAGTCAAATGCACAAAGCCAAAAAATAAAAAATGATAATTAAAAGTGATATTTCAATTAATGATTGATTAAAAATTGAAATATTTTTTATTTTGAAAAGTATTGGCTCTAATGAGCTGAGATATTGCATGTTACTTTCCATGTGTATATTAAACTTTCTCTCCAAATTTGAAAAAGATTGGTCAAATAGGAAAAAAGTTCCAAAATATAGTTGAGTGTCCCCTTAACGCCAATATGTATCCCACTGTGTTGTTTTTTATTATTAATCTATTTTTTGTGTACATTTTATTCAATTGTCGTTTAATTATGTAAATCCTACTTAATTTTAATCTAATACTAATATGTATACTAATGTGTTTATTTTTATTTATACTGTGCACATTTTTTATTGAATTATCGGCTTCTGTTTTTATGTGATTCGTATTTGATTCTAACAACATTAAAATGTATTCCACTATGTTTATTTTTATTTTATGAGGTAAATTTTTATGTAACTACCTCTTTTGATCTCATTATGTACCTAATGTATGTAATTACTTAATTCTGATCCAGTTTTATGTTCAACTATGTAAGCAAGTTTTAATCCTGGTTGAGTGTAAGAGAAGGCCTTACGGCCTTAACTCTGCCAAGTTAAATAAAGCCATTATTATTATTATTATTATTATTATTATTATTATTATTATTATTATTAGTATTAAATTTAAATGCGAGGAGTAGGCCTAAACAGTACTCATCCAAATCGGCCAAATGTTTCTCAGTCAACTATGAGTAGAATAGAAGCGAAATTAGGAGAATATGAACTGCAACCTCCTATCAAAGTCGTCTTCCATCAAATCCCGCGAAATCTGGAATTTATGAGGGTGATATTCGATATTTTGTAATATTCTCTAGGCAGTTGTTTTCGAAATATCTGTTTCAAGGAGAGAAGAATGTGGTTTCTCTTTGACCATTAGCAAAACGTCAATTTTCAAATCGTTGTCGGTGAACGGTCTACAAGATCTTACGTGTCTTGCATGTTTTCGGAATTTCGCTTGGAAAATAAGAGATGAATACATGGAAGGGCCTAGGACGGTGATGAATCGTTTTTTAATAAAGAGAAGAGAAGAAGAAATGAATTGTAGATGAGAAAAATATGAGTGAAGAGGAGGAAATTGGTGAGGATGGGAAGATGGAAGAGGATGGGAAGATTAATACTGCAGAATGAGGAGAACTTAATATATTGTCTGATGGTTGGGTCACTGGCTGAAAAGAAACTGTCTACTGAAGGATGCACTGGAAGGAATGGTGAACGAGAGAAGAGTTCGGTGCAGAAGAAGATATCAGATCATAGACGACATTAAGATATAGGTATGGATCATATGAGGAAATGGAGAGGAAGGCAGAAAATAGGAAAGATTGGAGAAAGGTGGGTTTGCAGTGAAAGTCCTGCTCTTGCGCAGAATGAATAAATGATATTTATGTAGTCCTGTAATTCCAAGAGACGATACTTCAAGAATGTTGGAACACATAACCATATTATAAGTCAAACTGTATTAATTATGTAATTGTTCGTTGTAAAATAGTAATATGCGTTACAAGAGCGGTATGTTGAAGTTTTCATGTTCGAGGAATAGTTTGAAAAAGCGAAACGTAGTTGAGCTTTTTAATTTCCGAGAATTGAAAGAAAACATACCGCTCGTGTATCGTACATTATTTTGTGCGAAGATCGTTTATTACCCGGTACATACCTGAAAGAGGAATTTCTAATTAGTTGCAATGAAATCTCCATCTTGGTTTCTGTTCAATGACGGCAAATTTGCAAAACAAAAATATCTACTTCAACATTGTTGCTTTCAAATGTTTTCTGTGTTTACTATACTCCAGCAGGCCGTCTGTCTTTTTTTCCCCCAGTCTATAAATGCGAACTTAAAACAAACGGCTTCCTTAATGTTAATTGCATCACGAAAAGCAGTAGCTTTAGTGGAGTTGTAGAGTTTACTTAATTTTTGCAAATATTTAAAAACAATAATTAACATTGCAAATTAGGTGAAATTGCAGTGGTAAGTTTCCAATTTATAATTATTACTATATTGAACGTCTCTAAAAATAATATGTTAAAAGCCTAAAGCAGTAAAATCAATATGTCACTTAAGCGGTAAGAAGAGGGAAATTGTTATGTGTGTTCGGTTGGGAATACTGAAGGTGGAATTTTAGACTTACCGCGGATTGGTTTTGTGCGGAAACCAAGCAAATACGCACGATCTCGCACAATAAAATTTTACTATAGGATTAACCACGGTTACAAGACACAAAGCAAAGCCTGCTGAGATTGCCACAAGTCTGGGCAGCGAAGTGAGTAAATTTGTTTTGCTTGGCAACAAGCTGAAGAATGTCTGCCGACCCCTCTTAACTGCAGTCACTTAAAAGCTGATGATTTTATCGACAGCTATGACACTTTTACTTTATATTTACGACAATCCGGACCTATGTCACTAAGGGATAACTTCTTGTTTAGGATTTCGGCTGCAAATGTCCCAACCGTGTATAACATGTTTTTTTATAGCGCCGATATTTTGTGGTTCTTTCTATACTGCTTAATTTCCTTCTTAATCCTACAGATTTCTAGCTCTCACCTTTGTTGTATGTATATTTTCTTTCACTCTAGTTTTTTCATAAATTACAGCCTTTTTTCTTATCGTCATCATAATCATTATCGTCATTTTCCTTGAGCTCCTAAGTGGAACATAGGCTCACAACAAATCTTTACCATCGAAATGAAACTAAGTTCATTCACTCTTTTACTTTTTCGTAATACTTATCCCACTTTAAAACTGATATATTTGTAATAATTTAAAAACGTATTTGCAACTCTGTGCTTTTAGGACTTTTATTTTTCAAAGCAAAATCAATCGTTCAATAATAAGATAATTATAATGACAATAAAATTCGTTAATCTCAATTAAATTACAGGAAAATTATCAGCACTCGTTGTATTATAGAAGAAAATACAATCCATATCATTACTTTTAATAGCACATTTTCTTTTTAATTGCTAATAATAATTTTAACCACCATATTTATTTGTAGTATATGCAGAAGACAACAGTTGAGAAGTGTTGGTAATTTATCAATTATTTGTCTTACTTTCCATGTTTCATAGCCGTATAATAACATAGAACTTTTTTTTTAAATAGGCCTATTCAGATTCTTGTCTGTAAGAAAACTTTCTCAATCTTGCATTCACTGAAAAGACTGAAAAATATCTTTCCTTCTAAACTGAAACGGATCTTGATATAGACCCTGGTGATGCCTTACTTTGACTATTGCGATGTTTTGTGTAGTGACCTTAGTGTTGAATTGTCATTGAGGCTTCAGAGTGTTCTTAAAGCTTTTGTCCATTTCATTTTCAACAGCCGTCGCTATGATCATGTCTCCGAGTATTTCTTTCAATTATCTTAACTTCGTTTAGCGAGGGACGTTCAGTTCATTCACTCTGTTTGCTGTATCAGATTCTAAATAATTCCACACCTATTTACCTAGTTCCCCGCTTCACACTTTTAGCATCCCACCACAACCGTGATACACGTTCACAGCATAACCTTATTCTATCAATTCCATATCATCAAACATCTCTCTACTTTGCTTCCTTCACAATACGCACAGCCCGTTCCTGGGATTGAAGCGGTGAGATCAATAACCATTCAAGTCCATTTACACAAGTTTCGAGAAAAATGCAAAAACCTTTTTTTTTTATTTCTTACCTAATTATTATTTTTTGCACTTAATATTTCTGGTTGTTTTAGAGATCAAGACAAAGTAGTAGGCCTATACCAACTTTTTAAGTTGTAACACTTGTGGAAATATCCAAAATTTAATTTCAAATTTGCAAAAAATGAATCACCAGAAGTGGACTTGAATGGTTTTTGATCTCACCGCTTCAATTCCTTGTCACAGGAAATCAGGAGCAGTCAGAGTCTAGAATCTTTTAACTACACTCTGCTTAGAAATGTTTTATTGAACAGACCTAGACTCTTGCGAAAGTTTCTAAACAGTCTTAAATGAACAAGTTATTATTTTTTTCTCCTCTCCTTCCTTTTTTTTTTTTCTTGTTTTATTATCTTGATACAGTAGAACCTCTATTATCCGTGCTAATGAAGGGGATGAACTGAACGGTTAATCGAAAAAATCGGATAATCAGTACCATAAAAGATTTTCGTGAATTTAGTCAATAATACTTAAACTTTCGTAATTTCCTCCGTGGTATTGTATTTAACACACTAGCTAGTGGATCAGAACTTCTTCAAAGTAAATCTGATTGTCAACGACGGGTTGTCAAAGGCCAAACAAACTCCTTGTTATGGATGTTTGTGGTAAGATAGGAATAGTGGAGGTCTCATATTGTGAATTTATGTACTTTAAACACTTTATTCTTGATTATTCTCGAGCACAGAATAACTCTAATCTCCTATTCTGATGCGGAATGAGCCACAGTTTCTCTTTCCAAATCACTCAATTATTTGCACTTTTTTTTTCAATACTTAGCACAACACGTTTTCTTTTAACATCCGTGGAAGACATTTTATATAGAAGTTGTACAGTACGACAACTCGAACAGTACACCTTATTGTGTAAGGGTCAAGACTTGTAATGACTAATAAATTAACAACACTCTCTACAAAAAAAAAATACGTACTAATATAAAGTGTCATAGTACTTCATATAATTACTGTATTTCTGTAGAAAAAAAAAGAAGCGAAAGACAGTCGGATAATCCGCAAATCGGTTAATGGAGTGACGGATAATCGAGGTTCTACTGTATATTACTTAATCACTTGTATCTGTATGCCATGTAGTACGATTTTGCTATTCAACTTTTTATGTCTTGTAACCCTCATGTATTCTCCTATTATTATATTAACTGTACATTCTATCTCAAGTGAATTAATCGTCGAATTTATTTCGAGCACGTATGTCTTATAAATTGTACATAGGTCTATTTCCCTTATGTTATGTAACTGATATGTAATATCCTACTATATTTTATATTCTCCTTATATTATGAAACTGAACTTGATTATTTGTAATTTTCTAATATAATTTATATAATCTCTAAGGCAGTGTTCCGCAACCGGTGTGCCTCCATAAAGTCAAAGGTGTGACGCGAACTTTTACCTATTATTGTAAGAAATCAATAAAATTAATTAAAATTAATAAAAATTAAAATTAAAGTGTTTGACTTCATCAAAGAAGATTTAGTGACCTTGCAGCAGAAGTTCAAGAATTACTTGGAGAGACAGTTCAAGATATTAACTCCGTACGTAGATGAAATTATTGGGGATCATCAGTGCGGTTTTCGGCGTGATAGATCGACTATTGATCAGATTTTTTGGTATTCGACAGATAATGGAGAAAAAATGGCAGTATAAGGGTACAGTGCATCAGTTATTCATAGACTTCAAAAAGGCATATGACTCGGTTAAGAGGGAAGTATTATATGATATTCTTATTGAATTTGGTATTCCCAAGAAACTAGTTCGATTAATTAAAATGTGTCTCAGTGAAACATACAGCAGAGTCCGTATAGGTCAGTTTCTATCTGATGCTTTTCCAATTCACTGCGGGCTAAAGCAGGGAGATGCACTATCACCTTTACTTTTTAACTTCGCTTTAGAATATGCAATTAGGAAAGTTCAGGATAACAGGCAGGGTTTGGAATTGAACGGGTTACATCAGCTTCTTGTCTATGCGGATGACGTGAATATGTTAGGAGAAAATACACAAACGATTAAGGAAAACACGGAAATTTTACTTGAAGCAAGTAAAGCGATCGGTTTGGAAGTAAATCCCGAAAAGACAAAGTATATGATTATGTCTCGTGACCAGAATATTGTACGAAATGGAAATATAAAAATTGTAGATTTATCCTTCGAAGAGGTGGAAAAATTGAAATATCTTGGAGCAACAGTAACAAATATAAATGACACTCGGGAGGAAATTAAACACATAATAAATATGCGAAATGCGTGTTATTATTCGGTTGAGAAGCTCTTATCATCCAGTCTGCTGTCGAAAAATCTGAAAGTTAGAATTTATAAAACAGTTATATTACCGGTTGTTCTGTATGGTTGTGAAACTTGGACTCTCACTCTGAGAGAGGAACATAGGTTAAGGGTGTTTGAGAATAAGGTGCTTAGGAAAATATTTGGGGCTAAACGGGATGAAGTTACAGGAGAATGGAGAAAGTTACACAACGCAGAACTGCGCGCATTGTATTCTTCACCTGACATAATTAGGAACATTAAATCCAAACGTTTGAGATGGGCAGGGCATGTAGCACGTATGGGCGAATCCAAAAATGCATATAGAGTGTTAGTTGGGAGACCAGAGGGAAAAAGACCTTTACGGAGGCCGAGGCGTAGATGGGAAGATAATATTAAAATGGATTTGATGGCAGTAGGATATGATGATAGAGACTGGATTAATCTTACACAGGATAGGGACCAATGGCGGGCTTATGTGAGGGCGGCAATGAACCTTCGGGTTCCTTAAAAGCCATTTGTAAGTAAGTAAGTAAGTAAGAGCGTTCAAGATTTCAACTGGGTTCGTGATACATCCATTGTGGATTCAAACCATCTTCCGAATAATATACTCGTACAAGAGGAACTGGCAGATTTAAAAGCAGACATAACATTGAAATTTAAACTTCTTAACGTGCCTTTGGAAACATTTTGGTTATCAATAAGGAGTGAATACCCGGCTATCTCTGAGATGACAGTTAATATGTTACTGCCATTTGCAACTACATAATATATGTGTGAACTGGGTTTCTCGACGTTAACTGAAATTAAAATAGAGAGAGGGACTCAAATTCATCGATGAAGAAATGAGGCTTGCACTGTTAACGATTCCGCCACGGATCAGCCACCTGTGTGCAGCTAAGCAGGCCCAAGTATCACATTGAAGATATGAGTAGAGTTATTACTTTAATATTAGTAATATACATGTTTATTTTCTACGGTGAATTAAAGTTCATAAATTGTTAATAAATGCAAGCATCGATTTCTGTTTTATAACAATAACAATAATAATAATAATAATAATAATAATAATAATAATAATAATAATAATAATAAATTTGATGACATTAGAGCCTACATAATTATATTAATAGAGTCACATCATTATGTTTTGAGGGGATTAACATTTTGGTGTGCCGAGTTGAGTCAAGGCCCTTCTAGGGTGTGCCGTGAGTATAAAAAGGTTGTGGAATACTGCTCTAAGGTATTGTCGGACCATCGGATCTGTGCCCCTTCAGCGCTGTCGTCGTTCTTGGAAAAATTAACGCCTGTACTCACTCCATTCCACCCGCTTTCCTCCCACCACGTTAAACAGCAGGCCACGAACCTTGCCGAATAGGGATGTTGCCAAACTTCCGTCATACGATGTCATAAATAACTGGTCCTCCATGCTACAATATAATTTCTTTCAATGCAAATACATCCTGTATTTCTACATTTTTTAAAACTAAATCCCATGTCTCGAATCACTTTCCGTAGTTTTTCTCTCCAATCTTGGAAATTATTACTTCTCTCGCAAGCTTCAGTAATTTTTTCAATGTTGAAACTTCTTTCTGAACGGTGTAAAATTCTTGTATCTTTCTTCTTAAAATACATCGGTTCATATCATCTACAATAATTAAAAGTTCCCTTGGTCTGTTCTTCTCTGGTGATTCTAGCTTTTCATCTCCTGCACAGACTCCCTCTCTCCTGATTTTCTTTATTAGGAGTTCTGACTTTTCTATATAAATTACATAAAATGTTGTATTATTAGTATTAGTTAAGTAAGTAATTTAATACATAATCAATTGAAATAAAATAAGCCTCACCTGTGATATCAGTTGCTCTTTTCGTTGCCTGATTTATAGGAAAGAGATATTGACCTGTTTGTTTCTCTTCATCGCAAAATGATATTAAGTACTTGCTTAATAATATTTCTTTCGCCACTCCGTGCTACAGTATTCATGTTGAGTTGACAACACTGGACTGCAAGTGCAAGTAAGCTATCCTCCAAGAAGCCTCAAAATTGTGAGTAGTGGGGGACAGAAAGGGAGAGAGATAGAAAAGAGAGAGATAGGAATGCAGGTAGAGAAATGAATTACCGAGGCTGAGAAGGAATTAGGGTTTAGTTCGCATATCTTACGGGGGCACAGATCCGATGGTCCTACTATATCTTCTTTTGTGTTGTTTTGTAATCTATCACATAATTTTGTATTTTATGTATATTATTGAAACTTGATTGAATGGCAGATAAGGCCTTAATTCTGCCAGGCAAAATAAAAGTACTGTAATACTACTACTACTACTTACTTACTTACTTACTCACTTACTTACTTACTTAATTACTTACTGGCTTTTAAGGAACACGGAGGTTCATTGCCGCTCTCACATAAGCCCGCCATTGGCCCCTATCCTGAGCAAGATTAATCCATTCTCCATCATCATATCCCACCTCCCTCAAATCCATTTTAATATTATCTTCCCATCTACGTCTCGCCTCCCTAAAGGTCTTTTTCCCTCCGGCCTCCCAACTAACACTTTATATGCATTTCCGGAATCGCCCATACGTGCTACATGCCCTGCCCATCTCAAACGTATGGATTTAATGTTCCTAATTATGTCAGGTGAAGAATACAATATGTGCAATTCTTTGTTGCGTAACTTCCTCCATTCTCCTGTAACTTCATCCCTCTTAGCCCCAAATATTTTCTTAAGCACCTTATTATCAAACACCCTTAATCTCTGTTCCTCTCTCAAAGTGAGAGTCCAAGTTTCACAACCATACAGAACAACTGGTAATATAACTGTTTTGCAAATTCTAAATTTCAGATTTTTCGACAGCAGACTGATGATAAAACCTTCTCAACCGAATAATAACAGGCATTTCCCATATTTATTCTGTGTTTACTTTCCTCCCGAGTATCATTTATATTTGTTACTGTTGCTCCCAGATATTTGAACTTCTCCACCTCTTCAAAAGATAAATTTCCAATTTTTACATTTCCATTTCGTACAATATTCTGGTCACGAGACATAATCATATACTTTGTCTTTTCGGGATTTACTTCCAAACCTATCTCTTTACTTGCTTCAAGTAAAATTCCCGTGTTTTCCCTAATCGTTTGTGGATTTTGTCCTAACATATTCACGTCATCCGCATAGACAAGCAGCTGATGTAACCCGTTCAATTCCAAACCCTCTCTGTTATCCTGGACTTTCCTAAAAGCATACTGTATAAAAAGTAAAGGTGATAGTGCATCTCCTTGCTTCAGCCCACAGTGATTTGAAAACGCATCTGACAGAAACTGACCTATACGAACTCTGCTGTACGTTTCACTGAGACACATCTTAATTAAACGAACTAGTTTCTTGGGAATACCAAATTCAATAAGAATATCATATAAAACTTCTCTCTTAACCGAGTCATATGCCTTTTTTAAATCTATGAATAACTGATGCACTCTGCCCTTATACTCCCATTTTTTCCTCCATTATCTGTCGAATACAAAATATCTGATCAATAGTTGATCTATTACGCCTAAAACCACACTGATGATCCCCAATTCTGCCAAGCAAAATAAAAGTACTACTACTACTACTACTACTACTACTACTACTACTACTACTACTACTATTCAATATCAGTTCTGAACTCGATACGGGCACTAGTTTCCTAAAACTGATAAGAAAGAAGAACATATAATGGTCAGAGTCCTCATTATCACTATGATTTGTGTGGTGATGATGATCGTCATCTTATTCTTTTGTGTGACCACCTTACAATCCCATCTAGCAACACGAACGCCATTCCACTTTCGCGACTTAGTCCTCGTTTTCACTTTCTACAAGACTCGCGCATCGCAGTCTCCATGCGCCCGCGGTACAAAGAGAGGCGAGGAGCATGTCCAGTAGATGATGGAAAAATTTTCCATGATCATATCTGCATCGCGACTTAAAGTTACTTTTAGGACAGATGGCATCTCGCCATATACCGAGAGCTTCATATAAAAGCTTAGAAATTTGTCGAAGGTGGAAGAAGTCTACAGCTCGCCCCTCCCGTCGCCCCCCTCTCGTGAATACAGTTATGTTGTGGCCAGACAAGGCCCCCTGTGGGGAGGTTCAGTGTATAAGACCCAGAGCCTACCCACACCGCAGTATTTCATAGCGGAAAGAAGGGAGGGGGAACTCTTGCCTATGGTACGTGAAGAGTTAACATCACTCCGATCGCTCTGCTTAGCAGTGAGCTCTCGAGATTATCTTACGTGAAGAGAATTATTCAAATAACGATTACTGAAATGTTTTCTTTTCTCCATATCGTCTTCTCTCTAAAGCTTAGGTCTTTCGTTTTTGCCTCAAGTGGTAGCTATTCTATTTACAATTCAGGAGACTCGTGTTTGATTCCCGACAATAAAGTAAACGATTATCTCCTTACTACAATTTTTTTCGGTATATGCTGTACAGTAATTAAAATGTGTCTCAGTCAAACGTACAGCAGAGTTCGTATAGGTCAGTTTCTGTCAGATGCGTTTTCAAATCACTGTGGGCTGAAGCAAGGAGATGCACTATCACATTTACTTTTTAACTTTGCTCTAGAGCATGCCATTACGAAAGTCCAGGATAACAGAGAGGGTTTGGAATTGAACGGGTTACATCAGCTGCTTGTCTATGCGGATGATGTGAATATGTTAGGAGAAAATCCACAAACGATTAGGGAAAACACGGGGATTTTACTGCAGGCAAGTAAAGGGATAGGTTTGGAAGTAAATCCTGAAAAGACAAAGTATATGATTATGTCACGTGACGAGAATATTGTACGAAATGGAAATGTAAAAATTGGAAATTTATCTTTCGAAGAGCTGGAGAAGTTCAAATATCTGGGAGCAACAGTAACAAATATCAATGATACTCGGGAGGAAATTAAACGCAGAATAAATATGGGAAATGCCTGTTATTATTCGGTTGAGAAGCTTTTATCATCCAGTCTGCTGTCAAAAAATCTGAAAGTTAGAATTTATAAAACAGTTCTATTATCGGTTTCTCTGTATGGTTGTGAAACTTGGACTCTCACTTTGAGAGAGGAACATAGGTTAAGGGTGTTTGAGAATAAGGTTCTTAGGAAAATATTTGGGGCTAAAAGGGATGAAGTTACAGGCGAATGGAGAAAGTTACACAACGCAGAACTGCAGGCATTATATTCTTCACCTGATATAATTAGGAACTTTAAATCCAGACGTTTCAGATGGGCAGGGCATGTAGCACTTATGGGCGAATCCAGAAATGCATATAGAGTGTTAGTTGGGAGGCCGAAGAGGAAAAGACCTCTAGGGAGGCCGAGACGTAGATGGGAAAATAATATCAAAATGGATTTGAGGGAGGTGGGATATGATGATAGAGAATGGATTAATCTTGCTCAGGATAGGGACCGATGGCGGGCTTATATGAGGGCGGCAATGAACCTCCGGGTTTCTTCAAAGCCAGTAAGTAAGTATATGCTGTACAGGATATCATTCATCCATGCAATACCGCTATAACTCAACTTCGAGAACTCAACTTCGAGCCTTTGCCTTTAGTAGTTTCGATATAAAATTACGCTTTCACTAGGTATGCAGGATAACTCTAGAATTCATTGTCACAAAAATGCAAACACGCTTTATTCGCCTTATATTCCCCTTATTCTCTCTGCATACCCATTGTTCTACTCCCTTTCCTTTGTTCTCCTTGCATTCGTCTCAATCTTATTTTCTTTCCCTTCTTCTCTTTGTATTATCCTTTATCTCCTTGTAATCCGTTTGTTATTCTCCCCTGTTTCTCTTGTTCTTCCTATCTTCCATTTTTTCTCCTTTCCTTCCCCTTGTTCTCCTTGTATTTTTCTAGTTCTCCTTCCCTTCTCCTTATTCTCGTTGCTTTTCCCTTGCTATCCTTGTTCTGTAGTCAACTGTTGGAAGACAGGTTTTAACCTCATAAGTGACACCAATAAAACATCACTTATGAGGCCACTGAGCCAGGAGATAATGGGGTAGAGTGGCCAGTTCCTTTCCTCCTTCATTGCATACATCGCTAACTGACTACATTCAAATTCAAATTCAAATTTATTCATAATTTACATTTGAAATGGTACATTTGAATACATAACCGAAATGAGCATATGCTCGTGCCCGGGTACAGTCCAGTAGAGTTTACATAAATTTTACAGACATCAGTAATAATGTTGATGATAATGATGATGATAATAATAATAATAATAATAATAATAATAATAATAATACGGTAATAATAATAATACTGTAATAATAATAATCATCATCATCATTATCAATAACAGTCTTGGATTAGGCCTCCTGGCCTGTTCCGCTTCCAGAAGAAAGTTGATCTTTCCATCTCTTCCTTGGTCTTCCGATGTCTCGTTTTCCATGATGTGTATAGTCCAATAGTCTCTTGGGTAACCTATTGTTGGGCATTCTTAATACAGGTTCATACCAGTTGTTGCGGTAAGATTCTATAGTATCCGTAATGGCGGTGATATTCGATTCTGTTCGGATGTCAGCGTTCCTTTTATGGTCGTAAAGATTATATCCTGCAAGAGGTCTTAGCAATCGCATTTCAGCAGCTTCTATTCTTTGAAGTTGTCCTTTCGTTAATGACCATGTCTCTGATCCATATAATAATGCCGGGACTGCCATAACTTTATAGAATTTCAAAATTGTTTCTGGTCGAACTTTCTTTGATAGAGTTGATTTGATTGTCCTTAACAGTTGCTGAAATTTGGCAAGTTTAATATCTAATAATAGTAATAATAGAATAACAGTGACGGAGATAATACAAAGGTAGTAATACAAATTAATTAATAATAATAATAATAATAATCATAATAATAATAATAAAACAAAAATATTAACAATAATAAAATAATAACTAAGACTGATAAAATAAAATATAAAACCACTTAGCGAGAGTTAACACAACTTATATAAGCATATAATAACTTGAAAAGAAAAATAACAAACTCGAAAACAACAAAAAAAAGTTCGTTGTATCGCAGACGACAGCAACCGCCGTATTGATACTGTGTTATGCATTATTGGTAGGAGGGGGGAGCCGAAGGTTTATATCAGTGGTCGTCAGCACTCGCTGAAATGTGCAAAGGGTACGCGGTGTCGTCCCGTGTGCACTGTCGTGCTACAGGGAGAGATAGAGAGCATACCCGCTAGCAGCTACGAGAGCATTATAGTGCACTGCGTTTTCCGCGGGTAAGAGAGGCTAGCCCCAGCGTGCTCTGTGCTGACGACCCCTGCTCTACATCCTGACGTTCTCTTCGAATCTTCTATCATACAATCATAGGAAGTTAATGCTGAAAAACAAAAGTGTCTACGAGTCAAATTGTTCATTATTACCAGAATAAATACCAATAATACTGTGATAAACTAATCAAGTTTCAGTTATAGATCTCCCCTTAGGTGCAAGAGGTATCATATCAAAATATTTTATGAATGGCGGAGAAAATATAAATTTTAAGAACTCTCTAGTGACAGAGATATTGACAAGTACAATCAAGTGTATCTGTGGCGATGCTAAGAAATCATTTATGTGGAAACATATACTGTTAATAGTTTAGAAAATGATTTGCACTGTCCGATACTATCCGATGTCCGGTACTACCCGACTCTCCCCTAAAATAGATTTGAGGGAGGTGGGATGTGATGATAGAGAATGGATTAATCTTGCTCAGGATAGGGACCAATGGCGGGCTTATGTGAGGGCAGCAATGAACCTCCGGGTTCCTTAAAAGCCAGTAAGTAAGTAAGTATGTAAGTAAATAAATAAGTAAGTAAGGGCATGTAGCAAATATGGGCGAATCCAAAAATGCATGTAGAGTGTTAGTTGGGAGGCCGGAGGGAAAAAGACCGTTGGGGAGGTCGAGACGTAGATGTGAGGATAATATTAAAATGGATTTGAGGGAGGTGGGATATGATGGTAGAGACTGGATTAATCTTGCTCAGGATAGGAATCGATGACGGGCTTATGTGATAGTGGCAATGAACCTCCGGGTCCTTTAAAAGCCATAATTCCCTTTAGTAAGTAATATATTAACCCTAACCAAAAGCATTATTCCAGTCCATGCCTAGGATCGAACCCGTTTTAGCAGTTGGTAAGGTCCAACGCTTTGCACTGTGTTGCAGGAAGGGCGGGGTTGAATTTTAGCCTGGCCTAGGGCCAACAGGTCGGGAATGCGAATCATTTATTTGTCCCGAAATGCGTCATACCAAAGTCTGCAGAAATTTGAATCAATATCCGTCATTGGAGACACAGACGGACAGGCATTGCTATCGAAACGAATGACTGTATTAGCGGTGGAAGTGTTGTAGCCGTGTCGTGTCGTTATGTTGAAATCTGATTCTAGATTTACCTGTCGCAGCAGCAGCGGCGGCAGCTTGTCTTGATTAATGTAAGGAACACTTCGCTGATAAGTAGGAGCGTGTCCCGGCCTCCTGATTGATCGGGACACGACGGACATCGGCGAGGGATAGCCGCACAACTCCCCTTCCCGCTCGGTTCAAAATCTTCACAATTAAATACAAGACCGCCACGCAGGGAGGTAATTCCTAATTTAACGTTCCTCTTGAACTACAGAAGCCCGTTCCTGTGCAATTAATTACTACCAGATATAGGGTGTCGTTCCGCTAACTCATTGCTACAGCACAGACTTCTTCCACAAGGGAGATTTCTATCCCTGCCCCTGACTAGAGTGGTACTG
>JAJSOF020000011.1:20235612-20258112 GCA_025594305.2 Periplaneta americana | reverse complement strand
AGGATGAAGGAGAGTGGAATTTTAAAATAGTGGGAGAGGAGGGTTTGATATCACAGAGGACAAGGAGATAGAGATAGGGTTGGAAAAGGATAGGAGATTATTTCTGTTGTAGATGTGGTACAGCAGAAGAAGGAGAAAGAGTTTTGAGAGAAGCAGAGAAAGAGTGAGATAATTTAAAAACAGGTTAAAGGAAGGCGAGTAACAGAGACATGAAAATTGTCACAGGGAAGGAAGAGGGAGGGGAATTGAAAAGATATATACGCCAAAGAGAGAGATGTGCAGTAATTGGAAACAGATGGCGGAAAGGGAAATTATACGAAGAGAATTAAGGACCTGAAAGCAAGAGATTTGTACTGGTAGTTATCACACCTTGGCAGCAAGACTGGACCAGAAGCGCTCTTGGTTTTGGAAACCAGTTCCGGTGTCCTAACTGTTAAAGGAAACGAAATAGAGTTCTTTTTGTAAGGAAACTCACCAATTCATTAATAAACATTTTGAGAGCTCTTAGATATTTGCATCACAAATTTGTTTAACATGTTTAGTTTCTTTTATTTTGATGGCATTTTCAACTATAACAAATAACCATAGTTCGAAGGACGATGACAATAAAAATATTAGATCTATAGATTATTTAATGCCTTGAGTGATTTATCTAGACTATTACACTTTTACTACGTCACACTACTTTTGACCAATAAAACGGTACGAAAGGACGTCTTTCAACCAATCATGGGTGCTTATCGCACAATTTTATCGCGTCCCTAGCATTTGTTTATTTTTATCACTACCCTAGCATTTGTTTCTTTGTATGCCAACATTTCAAACTGCACTAGTCTGGATGACAAAAAACAGAAATTACAAACCACTCAAGTCGATGCACAGCACTTTCAAATATGACTCGCATTGGAATTCAAGAACAAGAATTAATAAAGATCACTGGTCTTATATGAAGAGCACCATTCGGAAATCCTGAATAAGTTGAGGGATAAACCATGTACATCAACGAGTTCACTTCTTTTACGCAAACGTCCAATATAACATCAATTGAACCACCAACCACTCAAATTTGAAAATTGTACTTTCAATAATTGTTTCTTTTAAAATTATTCATGTTTATTTTTTATTTCATCATCGTTAATTAATACGTTTCTTGTTTATTTCATCATCCCTAATTAAAACTTTTCTAACACTTGTTTGTATTATTTATGTTATGTTTGTTATAGCTTCTGCTATATGATATTATAGATAGTCACGTATCAGAGATTGTTTCATACTAAGATTTATTGAAAATTATCTGTCAAGTGACGTTGATTACTGGGATCCGGATGATTGAAGTGGAATGCAAATGTTTTAATAAAAAATAAAACTGAATCAACAAAGCCTTCTTGACTAGTGACCGTCCACAGAGTTCAATGAAGATTCCATAGTTGGCACAACTGATAACAAGAAAACATAATCATAAAATACTACTGCCATCTAGCGTAATGTTGAGATGGTACAATAATACATTTGAAGACAGTTGTATTTTCGTAAGCCAATTAATATTTTATTGTATTGGAGTACTTTGTTACTTATAATCTTTATATACTTTCTTCTAATCGTGTAATAGTCAATTAAATCCCACTCGAGTTTTGATTTTCTCTACATAAATCAAAACCTCTAGAGAGATTACTGTTGAGAAGTTCGGAATTACAAGTTGTATTTCTAAGGATTACTGCACAAATAAAACGAACTTACAGATCTAATAAAAACACATAAAATAAGATATTTCAAATATTTACATTAAACTATATCTTTTCCCCACAACATTGGTGACTGCAACTATGATTTTATGTCTAGAATCGGGATTTTTATGTAATTACATTTTTTTTTGTATGACTTGAGGCTTTTATTCTACATTTTTTTTCTCTGAGTATGTATCTGCCTGAAACTCAAAATATTGGCGAATTACTTTATTAAGATCATTAAATTTAATTTCAATAGTACACATTTTTACATATTTTTCACAATTCTACATAGGCTCATTTTTAAGATAAATGTATATTTTTACATAAAATTAGTTTCCATGCCAAATGTCGTTTGATTAAGGGGAGGCAGAGGTGAATATTTCAAAATCCACAAAATTTATCCGATTCGTTTGAAATTGATCATGGATACTAAGTATGTTATTAGTAATGGACATACCAAGTTTCAACTTTGTAAGTACAATAGTTCTGTAAATATTAATAATTTTATAAAACTTTATATCGTTTGATATAAAATGCTCCATGCACCATATTGTAAGAAATTGACAATATTTCTTTTCATTTATATGTTCAGAGAAGGTATATAAATAATGATACGTATTAGTTTATTATGGGAATAATTTAGTAATACAGTTATCTTGGTTTTAATTTCATACTTTTAAAGGGCACAAAATCAAAAACTAATATCGGGATATGAAAATAAAGATAATAAAAATGGAAAAAAAAAAATTCCATTTTTTCTTCAGTTTTGTTCGAAAATTTCACCTCTGCCTCCCCTTAAGCACCTCGTAAAGAAAAATTATCAATATTTAAGCATAAATTAAATTAAACTATAAAAACATATACAGTACACCATAATTTTAAACTCCAATTTGTCAGTACAGAGGTCTAATAGTCTATACAGAGTGATTCACGATGATTGTTCAATACCCTAGGATGTGATTTCTGGCATCATTTTTAATGTTTTATTTTTCAAAGTTCTTCTTATTGTTCCGCACATATTATGGAATCTATTTATTTTCATATCGATATCATTCTTTTCGCAGTAAGATAAGATTGCATCTCAAATAGTTTACATTATTTACTTATTCCATTTTTTTTAATCACTATTTTACCTCTTAAGTGATTTGTCCCTTGGAAAGGCATCCATTTTGTTTTTCTTTGAAATTCTCATATTATATATACTAGCTACTTCATTTAATTTGTATGCAGCAATTTGCAGATCATTTTCTGTGTTGCTAAATATTGCTTGATCGTCTGCAAGCAATATGATGTTTAAGGCCTTATTAATTATATTAAAATTTTGTGTTTTGTATGTTTGTAAGTTTCATATTGTTCTAGAGCAGTGATCGTTAGCATGCGCTGAAATAGGTAAAGGGTAAGGAGTGTCTCGGAATATGCTCCGTCGTGCAGAAGGGAGAGAGAGAAAGCATACCCGCCAGCAGCCACGAATGCACGATAGTGCAATGTCTTATCCGCGGGTAGGAGAGGGTGCACTGTGCTGATAACCGTTGTTCTAGAGTGTCAAGTTTCTGATTTTTTGGCTGGATGTGTAGTATTTTCATGTCAGTGTCTACGTTACTGTAGTTGTGATTGGAGTTTGTGATGTGTTCTGCGTATATTGAATTGTTGTGTAGTTTCGTTATGACTGTGATATGTTTCTTGTAACGTGTTTGAAATTATCTTCCAGTCTATCCAATGTAGAAGTCAGCAGCAGCTGTATTAACAGCGCTGGTAAGAGAACCGGTAATTAGAATTCTCAACTTGAGCGTTAAACGTGCGATTGCAACTACTTCAGATGTTTATCGTCTTAGCTGATGGCACTGCAGATTTGAAAACACTGGAAAGAAGTGCCGTAGTCTACGGTTACTATTATGAGGCGTAAGTTGATATTTGCGACTTGAAGTGAAGAATTAGGACGTGAGGATGCAGTTAGCAGCTACCTGTGGTGGCCATGCTATGATATGATGTATTTCCTGTCTGCTCCCCATGTAACTTCCGGTGCAAAACTGTACTTCTTAACATATTTCCTCTCCTTCTCTCTCCCTCTCTCTCTCTCTCTCATCGTTTAAGCCAGTCGCTAATAACGACTGTGATGAAGCTAACTGAAGTCACGATCCCCGCTCCTGAGGGCAGCGGTGCGCAAGTCGGTGTCCGTGAGACAAGGATGCTTACTGAACGTTAGGCTGATACATATATAGTTGATTAGCTCCTAATGCCACCAGATGCGACCAACTGTTGAGCTGGAGAAGGAGGGGAAAGGAAGAACAAGGGGAGGGGGAAGGTGTATACAGAAAATTAAAGAAAGAGGAAATTAGAAGATTATAATTTATTAAGAATAAAAAACAAAGAGCTGAATGGGTAAAAGGGAGAATACGATGGGAGGAAGGAAAAGCAGGCGAAAAAGAAGCCAATATGAAGCAGAGAGAGAAGCCAAATTAATGAGAAGGATACCAAAAGGAAAGAAAAGGAAGTGAAGGGAGAGGAGAGTAAAAGAAAAAGGAGGAAAAGAATTAAATGGAATGAAAAGGAAGGAGAAGAAGGGGAAAAAGAAAGAGAAGCGAAAAAGAAGGAAGCGAAAAAGGAGAAGAAAGCGAAAAAGCAGAAGCTGAGAAAGAAAGTGAACAAGGCGAAAAAGGAGAAGAAAACGACTAAAGGAGAAGGACGCGAAAAAGAAGACGGAAACGAAAAAGGAGAAGGAATCGAAAAATAACAAGGAAGCGAAAAAGGAGAAGGAATCGAAAAAGGAGAAGGAATCGAAAAAGGAGAAGGAATCGAAAAATAAGAAGGAAGCGAAAAAGGAGAAGGAATCGAAAAAGGAGAAGGAATCGAAAAAGGAGAAGGAATCGAAAAATAAGAAGGAAGCGAAAAAGAAGAAGGAAGTGAAAAAGGAGGAGTTAAAAAAGAATGTGAAGGAGGCGAAAAAGAAGAAGGAAACGAAAAAGGAGAAGAAATCGAAAAAGAATAAGGAAGCGAAAAGAAGAAGGAAGCATAAAAGAAGCGAAAGAGGAGATGGAGTTGAAAAAGAATGTGAAGAAGGTGAAAAAGAAGAAGGAAGCGAAAAGAAGAAGGAAGCATAAAAGAAAAAATAACAGAAAAAGAAGAAGAAAGCGAAAAAGAAGAAGAAAGCGAAAAAAGAGATGGAGTTGAAAAAGAACAAGGAAACGAGAAAAACTGAAGAAGCGAAAAAGAATGTGAGGGTGAAAAAGAAGCAGAAGGAAAAAAAGAATAAAAAAGTAAAAGGAAAAGGAAGCGATAAAAGGAAGAAAATGAAACGAGAAAGAAGGAAAGGAAGCGAAGAAGGAGATGGAGACGGAAAGGAGGAAGAAGAGAAATAGAAGAAAGCGGAAGTAAAGGAGGCGAAAAGGAGAAAGAAGAGGGCAGAAACAAATAGAAAGTTGCGAAGGAGGCGGTTAAAAAGGAACGTGAAGAATGAAACAGAATCATGAAAATAAGTTATTTAATGACCAGGAAGGAGAAAGCGAAATAGGATGAGAAGAGAAGTGGAAGAGAAACAATGTAAAGGTACATGGAGGACATTTACATAATTCCGCCAACTTTCCACTCCGTCTTCATTTTATATACATGTCTACAGATACTCATCATATGTAAAGAAAAAACGGAGGTTGAAATGAAGAATAAGAGGAAATGAGTGGTGAAAGACAAAGCGAAAAGAGGGAAATGATGATGATGATGATGATGATGATGATGATGATGATGATGATGATGATGATGATATGGTAAAGGCAACAGTGATTGTATTATCACATATGCTGTAGCAATGTTTGATAGGCCTTATTCCAAGTAGACAATACTGAAAGTATCTACAGAAAGAAGGCCCACTTGTGTTCAGTTTGTCACCTGAGTGTGTCTCGTACTCCTTTTATTCTCTCCGGGAATGGATGTGCCACAAGTCAGCACTGAAGAATTTTAAAAGCAAGTCATTGTCAAAAGTTCCACCGAAGACTGCGGGAACACATTGCGAATCCAAGTAATGGTCGCTAATGCTACTTTTCCGTTACATTCAAAACAATGTGGGAACCACGTTTTCAACGAAAGAAACGCTACTTTACTGTTGCTGTCAAAAGAGACATGAAACATCACTCAAACTGTGGCTCTTAACTCACATTACTCTTACAATGCAATTTGGAGGGCAAATGAGATCACGATATTCCACAAATGAACCCTAATAGCTGATACGTAGTTAGTGCAGAATTCTGAACATGAGGAAAGGAAAGCGATAAATTCTCACTAGGAGATAACGTAACTTATAACTGAGGCGCTGGATGCAATAACAGCTTAAGTTGAAAACTCATGTTTTGAGAAAAACAATATCAAAGGTTTAGGACAATTTAGAAATTTTATTAGTTAATATACTCTCATCATTTGGTTTGTATAATATTTGGACTGTATAAATTATTCAAATTCAATATTTTAACAGAACCCATTTTTAGATATCTGTAAATAAAGTACTGAAAACTTAAGTCATTATTGCACAGAAAGTCTGAGACTTTTTAAATTAGAGTATCTAGGCAGTAACCTTCCTGCTATCAAGGTTTTTCGCAACTTACTGCTACCAAGGGGTTAATATAATTACCCCAATTAAAATCATACATCAATCTTCATTAAGCATTTGGAATATAAACAATTTATGTATTATTATTGGTTATAGACTTACAAAAAGTGTAAAAATATAAAATAATCATCCAATTTTTTAAAACACAGGGAGGTTCAAAAGTCCTGTTCCATTTTGTTGAAAAGTACACTAAAATTAATGAACAATAGATATGTTACTGGTGACACTATAAAGTAACATACACAGCAAATTTAAATTTGTCTCTGTTCCATTTCAAGGCAAACTTCTTAATACTACATAATTTTGACATGGTGGAAAACACATTTACTTATAAGCAATGAATGTCACAATACTATAATATAAATTGGAAATCATTTCAATCAGTTATTGAAAATTAAATATTAGAAAACCATACATACAACCATGAATGAGCACCTCAAAACATTTGTTTATAATACAATAAAATAAAAATTAATTCCTAAAAATAAATAAATAAAATATGAAAATAATAAATTGTCACTGGCGTAGCTCAGTCGGCTAAGTGCTTGCCTGCAGATCCGGAGTTGCGCTCGAAAGTGGGTTGGATTCCCGCTTGGACTAATTATCTAGTTTAGTTTTTTCCGAGGTTTTCCCCAACCGTAAAACAAATGTCAGGTAATCTATGGCGAATATTCGGCTTCATCTCGCCAAATACCATTTCGCTATCAGCAATCGCATCGGCGCTAAATAACCTGGTAGTTTATATAGCGTCGTTAATAACCAAGTAAAAACAACTAATAAATATAATTTTAGTAATTTGTTGTAATTGAAATATTGCATTCCAACACCACCTATAGGCTACTACAACGAGTATCTCGAAAAAAGGCTAAACTAATAATTATATGTAAGAAAAATCACTATCAGAAAAACCTTATCAGTTTCAACTTTTCTTGTTCATTGAACAATCGTAACTAAGATTCAGTACGCACTGCAACATGGCGAAAATAGTGGGCATCAGGATTTTCCAAATCTCTTTGGTCAAGCGTAAAATGATGAAACTGATTCAATAAGCCATAAAATATCGGGGACAAAATATGAAATATGTGTGGAGTCAGTTTCAGCAGCTTTGTGAAGTGCGTGGTTATGAAATGAAAACAGAAACACCAACTTAACAGATTGAAAAGTCACAAAATATCGGGGACAAAATATGAAATATGTGTGGAGTCAGTTTCAGCAGCTTTGTGAAGTGCGTGGTTATGAAATGAAAACAGAAACACCAACTTAACAGATTTAAAAGTCACAAAATCGGGGACAAAATATGAAATATGTATGGAGTCAGTTTCAGCAGCTTTGTGAAGTGCGTGGTTATGAAATGAAAACAGAAACACCAACTTAACAGATTGAAAAGTCACAAAATATCGGGGACAAAATATGAAATATGTGTGGAGTCAGTTTCAGCAGCTTTGTGAGGTGCGTGGTTATGAACTGAAAACAGAAACACCAACTTAACAGATTGCAAAGTCACAAAATATCGGGGACAAAATATGAAATATGTGTGGAGTCAGTTTCAGCAGCTTTGTGAAGTGCGTGGTTATGAACTGAAAACAGAAACACCAACTTAACAGATTGAAAAGTCACAAAATATCGGGGACAAAATATGAAATATGTGTGGAGTCAGTTTCAGCAGCTTTGTGAAGTGCGTGGTTATGAAATGAAAACAGAAACACCAACTTAACAGATTGAAAAGTCAGAAAATATCGGGGACAAAATATGAAATATGTGTGGAGTCAGTTTCAGTAGCTTTGTGAAGTGCGTGGTTATGAAATGAAAACAGAAACACCAACTTAACAGATTGAAAAGTCACAAAATATCGGGGACAAAATATGAAATATGTGTGGAGTCAGTTTCAGCAGCTTTGTGAAGTGCGTGGTTATGAAATGAAAACAGAAACACCAACTTAACAGATTGCAAAGTCACAAAATATCGGGGACAAAATATGAAATATGTGTGGAGTCAGTTTCAGCAGCTTTGTGAAGTGCGTGGTTATGAACTGAAAACAGAAACACCAACTTAACAGATTGCAAAGTCACAAAATATCGGGGACAAAATATGAAATATGTGTGGAGTCAGTTTCAGCAGCTTCGTGAAGGGCGTAGTTATGAATTAAAAACAGAATCACCAACTTATCAGATTGCAAACATTACAAAAGAATACAAAAGTTGAAAATTCATATTCTATTGTTTTTCAGACAACTATCCGAAGACAGGTCTGTACCTCACAAGTGATACCAACAAGGGAGCTACCTCTTATGAGGCAACTACTCTCCTTTAATTTTCTTTGCTCTTTGTAAATTGTTTTCATTGTCTGAAATAATTAATTATTAATCTGCATTCAATAGAGAGTTAATTTGTATTCTACACATTTAAGCGATGCGGTGCACTGTGCATCGTCTGCTGCATAGTAAATGTTAAAAGTGTAGGATGAAGATAAATGCAAAAAAAAAAAAAAAAAAATCATTGTTATCAGAAGAAAAATAAAAAATGTGAAAGTGCGAATTCGAAATATGGTAGTAGAGAACTTCAACTATTTGGAGTGTAGCCTACTATAAGCAGTAACATGAATTGCTGGCCCGAAGTCAAAAGGAGGAGAGCAAAAGGAACTTAGGAAGATACAAATCTGGCTTTCATGTAGTAGCTCTCTGTAAAGCAGGTTTGAATAATTTCAAGGAAAAATTGTTCCGGGGCCGGGTATCGATCCCGGGACTCTTCGTTACTGGAGGTACGTTAACAGAAAGCCACAATTTAAGTCACACAAGTATTTGTGTGCACTCATAGTTGAGTTCTGGCGTCTTGTCAGCTCATTTGAGTCGTGTGGATACGAAGGGAAAAATTGTGACGGTGTCGTTTATAGTTCCCGGGGTAGCTCAGTCAGAAGAGTATTCGCGCGCTAAGCGAAGGGTCCCCGGAACAATTTTTCCTTGAAATTATTCAACTTAGGAAGAGTCTAATGAAGTGCTTAATGTGGAGTGTGGCACTGTAAGGGGCAGGAACATAGACATTACGACAAAGTGAAGAGAAACGACTAGATGTATTGGAAATGTGGATATGGAGAAGGATGGAGCGAATGGACAGACAGAATGAGAAATGAAGCTGTGCTAAGAACAGTCGGTGAAGAAATAATAATGCTGAAACTTACCAGGAAGACAAAAATAAATTTGCTGGGTCACTGGCTAAGAAGGAACTGCCTACTGAAAGGAAAGGTGAACGAGAGAAAAGTTCGAGGCATAAGAAAATATTAAATGACAGAAAACATTAGGCTATATGGATCGTATGCGGAGACTAAGAGAAAGTCCGATAATAGAGAAGATTGGAGAATGCTGGTTCTGCAGTGACGAACCTGCCCGTGGGCAAAAAAAATGAATGAATGAATGTTTGATTAGTTGGTAGTCATCTCTGCATCATAAGATTAATGTACAGTATATATATGTTGAATAATAATGGTGACAACGGACAGCCTTGTCGAATTGTATTTGTAATTGTACCTTATGATAAAGAATTTCTGAATTTTATTCTGGTTAGTGGGTTTTGATATAAAATCTATGTACCATCAATAAGCGGAATAGGTAGGCCCATATTATAATTTTCTAACATTTCCCACAATTATGTTTTATTATGGTCATTCATCTCCTTAACATATTATTAAATGGCCAACGTAAATTAATGAATTAGGATCGACAGCCTAGTTCTATCGCTTAAAACCCGAATAAAATTAATAACCATTGTATTATATTATAGTCAGAGTTGGGCGAGTAAATTACCTGTATGTATTTACGTGTAATTTACATGTAACTTATGTAATGTAGAAAACTGTTTCATACACGGAGTAATAAACTAACATTAATTGATTTTGACAATCTAAACGTCAATTACTACATTCCTTTTAAGTCCTGATAAGAGAAATGTCTGTTGCAGCAGAAAAAAAATTTTTTTGTGATTTTATACTGTAGTTTTTACATTGATTACAACATACTTACTTTCATTCACCCTAATACTCAGAAAAATAGCAATGCTATGCTTACTTTCAGTTTGTTTGTTGGAAAACCCCCATAATATCCTAACTAATTTATTTTTTTGGGACTTTATATATATTATAAAACACAACTAATAGTGAATAAACCTAACATTAGCAACTAATATCACTTGTTAAATACATTTTTCCAATTAAAATACAATTAATTAAACTAAACAGTTTTTATGCTCGACCATGCCGAAATGTAGTAATTATACACCTGGTAGAAGTCCTTTAATGCATGTCATTAAAGTACACCTATTCATTAAAGTTCAGGTTTTCGATTATTCTCGGATATGCAATCGAAAGACAATTAGCAAAACGTCACGCAGCCTGGAAATCCAATACTGTCGCAGAAGGTTATGTTCTGTTACTATAATAATTAGCGTTAATTGTAAATAATATTCAAATAAATTCAATTTGTCATCTCGTTTTTCAATGTCGAATTCAATTTCAAGGTTATATCAAGTTTAACATTTATCTTACTCTCTAGGTTATATCAAGGTCGTCGACATTTGTTGCCCGGAAAAAATCAATACTTTCGCGTCTGCGCACATCTCACAATTTACGAGATTGCACAAGGTCAGTTCGCTCCCCAGTCACATAAGAATAACACGAATACTTATGAATAATTTCAAGTTAGAAATATGGTCGAGCATAAAAAGTCGTATGAAACTTGCCTATAATGGTAATTAAGACGCTCGTATGAAAATTATGAAACGAGCGCAAGCGAGTTTCATAAACATCCTCGCGTGTTAATTACTATCATTATAGGCTCGTTGCATAATGTACTATTATTGATTTCCAGAAAGTTTTGTTTTTTTATCACTTGTGGGGTTTTAAAAATAAACGATTCTAGTGATAAAAGCCTTTTTATAGTATAACAGTTTAAGGTAAATATTATGATTTGAACAATAATAACTCATTAAATGTAACAAATTTTATGTGGTAAATGACTAATAATCAAAGAGTTGGGAAGCATGGGTGAATAGACTTTTTGTATGTCAGAACATTAATAAACTTATTTTTTCAATTTCCGCTTCCACTGGCATTACTATCTTTGTTGGTCGTAGGCCATATGTACAGTTCTATGTAGAAACATTTCACTTCATCCGGTATGAATTGCAAAATCTTCTTAAGATCTCCATTTTTTTAACATTAATTGGTAGTCTCGAGTTATATGCTAGGTTTGTTGGCAGTTCAAACGGTAAATTTTCACCACAAACTCAACAAAACAAGACTAAAAATAAAGTTCTTGGAGGTTTTCTTACGTATTTTACATTTATTACGTTAATTACGCATTGTTTACGTGTATTTTACTGTAACGTAAATAAACTTTTTTACGCGTAAGGTCCCAGCCCTGATCATAGTGCATCTGCTGGTGTGTTGGATTTTGGTTTCCAGACTTTGAATACCAACTCAGTAAACTTGCGAACTGCATAAAAATCTGCAATAGCAGCGAAGGCATTTTCACCGGTAAATACTTTGGGATGCTGGATCCACCAAGGTCATCATCATCACTCCTCTCCTCGCACAATTTTAATAATAGCCGTCGCACATCCCTAGGGTTCACTGTGATCCGGTCTCCACGTATCCGACATTCCGCGACTTGCAGCTTGCTGCGGTCAGCTACAAAAATTCATACCCTCTCCCGAAGCCCTCATTTCTTTTCTGATCGCACCACATCACTCAATAATCTATCCCGATATGTACTCTGTTTTCTTATTAATTCAAAATGTTATTCGTAACCGAAAATATACACTATAATCTACATGGTAGTCTGTATAGCTCAATTGATGAATTGTATATGCTGTAAATTGTACAGTAGTCTGTATAGCTCAAATGATGAATTGTTTAAGATTATAAATTGAATTAATCTACTTGATATTAATTGCACAAATTTGTATAGCTTAACGAAAGTATGCTATTTTGTATTGTATATATTTGTATAGTTTTGGTCGATGAATTGTATATGCTTTAAATTGAATAGTAATCTGTATAGCTCTATTGATAAATTGTTTGTGTTTGTAATTTGAAGTAGTTTGCATGATATGTATGATCAATTTCTGTATATCACAACTGGTTGAATTGTTTATGCCTTAAATTTAATTAACTTACTTGTTTTGTATTATACATATAGCTCAACTGGTGAATGATCGTTTGCGTTTGTAAATTTAATAATCTGATTGGCTATGTATTGTATACTTTTAGTAAAGCCATCGATGTAGCTCAGTCGGCTGACTCGCTGGGCTGCTGATCCGGAGCTGCGTTCGGGCTTGGATTGGATCCCCCTTTGGTCTTTGGTTTCTTCCGAGGTTTTCCACAGCCGTGGGACTGAAGCCGGATGGTCTATGGCGAATCCTTGGCATCAACCTCTTTGATTTGATTACCCCCCTTGATTTGATTACCTGGTTGGGTTTTTCCGAGGTTTTCCCCAACCAAAAGGCAAATGCCGGGTAATATTTTGGCGAATCCTCGGACCTCACCTCATCTCACTACATCTCACCAAAATATTGTAAAAAAATTGCACAAAGTTGTAAAAATTGTAGAAATTACTAAATTGTAAAACTATAAAAATTTGTAAAAATTGTAATTCTAATATTGTAAATTTTTGACTTGTTCCACATCTTAAAGCTTCATTGCTCATGTAAGATCTATGGAATAAAATAAATGATAGTATGAATGAATGAATGAATTAATGAATGAATCGAATAGAAGAAATGGTTTATCATAAGATGGTCTGAGTAGGATATAAATATTTTCTAAACTAATGTTAAAGATTTCAGTAAGACGCTACATGGTTGAGGCGTCATTTAAGGAAGGAGAAGAAAGAAAATTGCCCCTCTTTTGAATTTGGTTTAGGCCTAAATTGGAACGATAATTAGAAAATTCTCTTTGGGCAAAACTTCAAGAATTAGTACGATAAACCTTCAGAGTCACAGAGTCCTCAAAGTTGTTTGAATAAAACGTACTATCAGGCCTAGGCCTATTGCAGAAAATAAAGAAAAGAATCTCTGCCTCAAAAAAAAAAAAAAAATTCATTCTCATAGGTCCATGTGAAAGTAATGCAAATCTCATGGCATTGAATTAGTTCACAAAAATATAATTAGTAGATATTTTATAGCTGTTTCTTCCGTGTCACGGATGTTACACACATTTTGTCACGGATGTTACAGATGAGTTAATGTCCTTCATTTTTCCAGTTTCGAAACAATTGTGACATTTCTGAGTCAAAATATTCACTTGAACTGTAAGATTGCTAATTGTTATTAACCCAAACCACTTAAAATAAATGGCATTAAGTATATAGTACAGAGTAAAAAGTTTCTTGATCCTGGAGCTCTGGAATTAACAGTGCATATTTCTTCAACAATAGCTCTTTGAAAAACGTACATAAATAGCTGATCTTTCTATGAGAAAGTGCTGCAAACTTTAAGGAAACAATAAAATACCTATTATCTAGCCAATACCACTTATAGGCTACTGTTTTCGCTGCAAGAAAAATCCTAATGTAAACACAAGCACGTGGCTGTCATACCCGTGATTGGCTCACAGTCGAAACACTCACATGACGCAGGAAAATATAGTCCGTATTTGGAAACTATCACCTTGTATTATTAGAAAATAAAAAATTGAATTCTAATTGTTAAATACAGTGAAACATATAACTTCACTCATATGTAAAACGATATGTAAAAGAAAAGCTACTTTTGTATTTTGTTATATACTATGAATGCGGATGAATACAAACAGTAATACCGAGGTAGTCTGTTCTTGTAAAGGCTGGTTCACAATAAACCGGGAATGAAAACGACAACGAGAACGAGAACGGAAATATTGTTAAAATAAAGGTATTTAAATATGAGCATTCACAATCAACTATTGTGAACGCTTACATTTAAATACACGTATTTTAACATTATTTCCGTTCTCGTTCTCGTTGTCGTTTCAGTTCCCTGTTTATTGTGAACCTGCCTTAACAAGCTGGCGTCACTTGAGCTCGTAGTTGTTCACATAAGCACGTGGTACTGAAGTATGGCTTCTGCATCCTCGGTGTGTGTGGTTATTAATCATAAGAGTAGAAACCCTCTCAAAAGAGGAGAAAAACAAATAGTCTTAAATGTATATAATAAGTTATGTGAGTTTTAATTAGAGTAATTATAAAGTAAATGTTTCCTAAGCAAACGAATGCATAGTAGTGAGGTTAGGCCTACTTGACGAGTAACGGGAAATGTTTAACATGAAACAGAATGTACAACAGTAGGCGGAAACGCGTACTGAGAATCTATGGCGCCAAACAGCGGCCAATGAAGCCTCACTTCAGTCACGTGCTATTGTTTATATTAGGATTTTTCTTACAGCGAAAAGATTATAGACTCAATGCCCATAAAACTTGTACAACATTTTTCTTTTGAAAATATAATATTAGAATATTTAAAGTTAGAGCCTTATCTATGCCCTACACTAACAAAACAAATATTCCTGAAAAATACTTTTTCATAGGAATTCCCAGTTTGCCTGGAACGGCTGCACAGTAATGGAAAATGTCCCATCTACATACCGTATTTACTCGCGCAATTCACGCCATCGCATATTTCACGCACCCAAATTATTTACTATATAATTTAATAAACTAATTTCCTCGTATATTTCACGCATTTTTATATTCGTGAAATACTGTAACAAGTACATACTGAAACTTGAAGTAATGAGGTGTGTTATGTCGAGGAGCCCTGAATGTACGGTATCTTAAATGCCGTAACGAGAGAGTGCATAGCGGTATTTGGGACCGGACAGCTACCTGTTACAGCACCCTTCTCGTCTATTAAAGTCCTTTAAAAATACCGGTATAGGGTATTGACCTCCCCCTACCATTTGAATGGGGGTGGTTTGAAAGCTTTGTGTTGGATCGCATCAGTTGAGTTTGAGACTCGAAAAGGGAAACCTGTCAAAAGCCGTCTGTTAAAAGTTTTAACAATGAATGGTAAATCCCGATATTCGAGTCATACTGCGACCTTCAAATTAAAAGTTATTGCGTATGCAGAAACACATGGCAACAGAGCAGCTGGACGTGAATTCACAGTTCCAGAATTTAATATTCGCTACTGGAGAAAACAAAAACAAGCTCTTCAAGAAACAAATGCATCAAGGAAAGCATTTCGTGGTCCAAAAAGTGGAAAATTCCCTGATCTTGAAGACAAGTTACTAGGATATGTAAGGGAACTGCGTAGTTTTGCCATTTTTACCCTTAAAAATACCAGCTTGTGAAATTCCTCGCTTAATTCACGCATCCTTAATTTACAAATCGAAATTGCGGGAAAAAAGTGCGTGAAATACTCGAGTAAATACGGTATATCTCTTCTTAATTATGTGATTGTTTATTTTACAAGTACAGTTTCTGAGTAGCGTCGTCCTACTCAAGAATGAGCGATCTAATCGTTTCGTTCATCAAAGATGAAGCCGACAATATACTGGGACATCATTTTATTTTTACTTCAATTTTTATTGTACCTGAGTTTTTGAATGTACTTCACTCCCACCCCTTATACTAATGAAGTTCAACCGTCCTCCACACAGAACCAAGACCGCAGATAGTAAGCAGTACTGAGTTACTAAGTATAGTACGTTCCAGAAATATGTTCGCGTTTTCCAGTGACGAAAGAGCTTTCAATATTGAATCATATTTTCGCACAAGTACTGTCCGTTTGCCTACGTCGCATCCCGATTTCCCCCACCTGCTTCTGCTCGCCCCTCTGTAATAGCTGGGCTGTCTTAGCTCTTTTCTGAAAACATTAATTTCTCTTAGGAATTGGAAGTTTACGTAATATTATACAGCTGTTTAATTTAACTTAAATAAAAGGGCCTCGTTAAGTAATTAACTGTCACGTGATTTCCCCCCTTTCTACAATCCTGCGGCATAACCACTTGGACGGACAGTAGATAGCATGTCTGAGTAATTTTATATTTTCGGGTCGGGCAGAAGTGAAGATTGAATTTACAGTACGTAGAGTAGGTACAGAATTATTTCAACATGAGTTACTAGTACGAAGGACGAAACTGGCAATTGGAATTAAATGCAATAGTCTATAGTGCGTTAATATGCACAAAAGAACTGAAGCCTGTATCGAAATGAACGGCCACCATTTTCAAAATTGTGTTTAAATATTCATATTATGATTATTTTTCAATTTAACTTCTTTCTCTATATTGTACGCTAATGTGCTGTAGACAGTATACACTGCATAATGAATACGTTCGCATGGATAACTCACTTCGTGAGTAAAAACACTAAGTGTTAATACAGTACTGTACTTTGATTAAAGAAAAACCTAATGAAAATTATCAAACTCAAAATCGCGATATTTCCTAGTTTACATAAATGGATGAACTACTTTTCTTCCTTCCTATACCTAGTAGAGTGATTTGTGTTTTACGTCAGTATCATCGAACTCCAGTCTTGGAGGGGGGAGCAAGCGGTGTTTCCGGCTCTCTAAAGGTATAGACAGGTTAGTATTAAAAATGTTAGTAAAAATAAAATGATGTCCCTGTATTTATGTCATCTTCTTGTTCAGGAAATCGCATAAGAATATCGAACCCGCTAATGGAAGTATGAATCAGTCGAACTTAGTACACTTATCCGCGGAAGTAGCACCGCCTCTTCAATACCGAACCACCCACCCGCTGCGCCCCTGTGGGCTCTTACTGACATTTCCTCCCGACAATCTGAAGCACCAATCTGCCCCTTTCTGTCTCATTTTCCTGTTGCGCCACTTTTTATCTGGAACCATACCTGTAGGCTTCATGCCAGCAATTCATCTTCCCGAATTCTCGGAAACGCAAGATTCTTTGATACACAAAGAGGAACATGATGCTGATGCTGCTGCATCCTATCAAATAATTAGGATGCCCTTGGACAATCCACTCCGCCTCCCCTGTTTTTACTCTTCTACGCAGAATGTCAGGGCCGACGCTGCCTAGGAATGCAGAATCCTGGACCAGTTTTTGATATAAAAAAACTTTCAATTAGCCAGTAATTATTTTGTGCATCCATTAATTCATTATAGTAAAGGATATTTCGACAATGAAACTTCAACTTGGTTTGCCAAAAGGAATAAGTGACATTCCTGTACGTTTTTCTTATTTCTGTAGCATGTAACCTGTCTGAAGTTCACGTAACTTGCGTCCGACATCTGACGATCTCTTGGAAGACATTTGGGTATATTTATTTTAATATGCAGAATATCTGGAAAGGCAGTGGATTACATGGACCGGAGCGCAGTTCCGGAAAATAAAAATGTGTGCGTGTTGGAAACATGAAGAAGCCAAACTTGAGACTCAATGTGAGTCCATTTGGCGATTGCTAAACTATAGGAGAACAACTTACAAAACTCCGTTGGTGTGCGCATGCGTCAATCTTAAAGAGTGACACAATATAGCCTACTATTCACCTCCCCTTCCTAATTTCAGCCCATAGTAGCACGTACTGATAGAAGTGATGCGTTAGATGGCTTGTCAATCTTTAGCGACAATGGCTCAGATTAATGGAGGGAAACTTCAGACTCCGCCTCCAGCACAGCGGTAAGGTTTAGTAATCTCCTCCAACGGAGTTTTGCCAGTTGTAGGCTTATAATAAGATGCGTTCCTGTAATATCTTTTCCTAACTGTAAGTCACTGTGGAAGGCAAAATGTGAACCATTAATGAAATAATAATGCGTACTTATATGCAAAAAGAAGCTCTATGGGTCACAGTTGGGCTTACGGTTAGTGGAAATCATATATTGACAACTCCAATTAAGAATTGCTGGTAAATGTTTACTCATTTTATAATTAATACTCGTATACTTTAACTACTAGAGTAGTCAAGAAACGAAAGACACAATTAAGTAAACATGATTGTTATGGTGTATGAAAAATCAGAAAAAAAAATGCCTGAAATTAGATTGTCGTAACTTTTTGGAACTGTTTGTGCTTAATGAGGGACTGTTTCGCTATGGAATTAACCAGGAATGTTTCTTATTTACTGCATTGTAAAATACACATTAATTTTGATTTCCTCCTCCTCGAAAGTCACATTTTCCATTCCGTTGGTACCCCCTGTTTTTTATAGAGAGAGAGAAAGTATTTAACTTAGGATTGCCAGATTTTCATAGCATGTTAATGCTTGTATAATGATATAGTTGTTTTAAAATACCTAAAAAGTTTCTGATTTCTGTTCATTTTTATAGATAAAAACTATTTTCTTGAATGAGAATATTCACTTGAGACCTGGTAAAAATTATGAGCACATTTAAAAGATACTGTATCGTTTTACATTAGTGTCCTCTGATAATAAGTGTAGAAATTTCATTACCATCAGAACTATAGAAAATGAAAAAAAAAAAAAAAGTGTGCAATATAAAGTGATGTAATAATGATATTAAAAAAATCTTTAAATTTTAAATAAATAATTTCTGGTTTACAAAGCAATAAATAAAAACCATTCTAGGTTAATTCAATAACCAACGGTTATTCCTTTGATGTTTCCATGATCACTAATTTCTAGATAATTGTTAATATTTCAATGTAACCCATACCGATTATTATAGTTGTACTCATTCCTTAATTTTGTGATTGTATTCGTATGTATTCAATATTTTTTCGTAAGTTAATGCGTATATATGTATTTTTCTGTATGTGCTTTGATCCTGGTTGAGTGGAACAGAAGGTCTAGTGGCCTAACCTCTGCCAGGAAAAATAAAACTATTATTATTATTATTATTATTATTATTATTATTATTATTATTATTATTATTATTCCCTTATTCAGAACAATGAAACTTCAACCAGCTACGATTTTTAGGACCAATTGTATGAAAATCTGATTTTCGTTTTCTTCATACACCATAACAATTATCTTCCCTTAAATAATTAATTAATCATAAAATTAATAAATATATGCGTTGAAAAGTACATAATAAAATAATGCATTGGAAGATGGAGGTATAAATAAATAGGTAAATAAATAGATAAACAAATAGATAAACAAATAGGTAAATAAATAGATAAATAAACAGATAAATAAATAAATAAATAAATTGTACATAAAGTGCTATTATAGAGAATTAAAAATAAAGGTTAACCGCTATTCTGAGATTATTGTATGGAATATTAATTCGCGCTTTGGCAATACTAACATCCATTTTAAGTTTAGTAAGTAAGTTATTCAGACATGATCAGGCGATGATATGACTGAAAGATAGAGAAGCACAAAATAAAGAAATGGCAGAGGGAGAGATGAAAGACGAACAAGTTTCAGGAAAAACAAAGGAAGACGTAAGTCATCCTATTGATAGATTATGGTAATTGATCGTACCAAATAACATAGTATTTAAGGGTATTCTTCCAATCTTATTACAACTTTGTCAATATGAAGGTTAAAATGAAGTGGGTGGCAAAGGGACACCTTTGCCTTACCCCTCTTGTGATTTATTTATATGATTCATTAATTCCTTTATCTTTATTAATTTTGATTATAGTATTCATATCATTATACTCGTAGAATAAAAAACTAAATAACAAATATCTTTTAAGGTTAATTGCCCTCACATAAGCTCTAAGCTCATCATCTGTCCCTATCCTGAGCAAGATTAATCCAGTCCCTACCATCATATCCCAACTCCCTGGTATCCATTTTTATATTATCCTCCCATCTACGTCTCGGCCTCCCCAAAAGTCTTTTTCCCACAGGTCTTCCAACTAACACACACTATATGCATCTCTGGATTCGAACATACGTGCTACATGCCCTGCCCATCTCAAACGTCTGGATTTAATATTCCTAATTAAGTTAGGTGAAGAATACAATGCGTGCAGTTCTGCGTTGTGTAAGTTTCTCCATTCTCCTCTAACTTCATCCCTCTTAGCCCCAAATATTTTCATAAGCACCTTATTCTCGGGCACCCTTAACCTCTGTTCCTCCCTCAAAGTGAAAGTCCAAGTTTCACAATCATACAGTACAACAACCGGCAATACAACTGTTTTATAAATTCTAACTTTCAGCTTTTTTGGGAGCATAATGGATGATAAGAGCTTCTCAACCGAATAATAACAGGCATTTCCCATATTTATTCTGCGTTTAATTTCCTACAAGTATCATTTATATTTGTTACTGTTGTTCCAAGGTATTTGAATTTTTCCACCTTTTCAAAGGATAAATTTCCAATCTTTATATTTCCATTCCGTACTATGTTCTGGTCACGAGACATAATCATATAACTTACTTGATTTTTCGGGATTTATACCTCCAAACGTCTCTCTTTACTTGCTTCAAATAAAATTTTCTTGTTTTCCCTAATCGTTTGTGGATTCTCTCCTAACATATTCACGTCATCCGCATAGACAAGCAGATGATATAGGCCTAAACCATTCAATTCGAAACTCTGTCTGGTGGTTGAATTTTACAAGACTAAACATTAGCAATAATATCCACGACTACACAGGCTGGCTGTGAAAATGATTGCTATGTTTGGCTCAACATTTATATTTGTGAGCAACTGTTTTCTATAAACAACTTTAATAAAGGCAGACATCGAACATCTGTAACTGATGTTTCATTATGATCAGTAGGCTACTGTTCCTTTCAGCTGTCAACAGCATAAAATCTCGTTTTGATGTACTGACAAATAAAAATATAACAAAATGATATTGTACATTTAAGTAGCTATAGAATTTCTATTATTTCTCTAAAATAAATATTTCTTTATTAATAGTCCAAGATAGTTTCGCAAAGACTGAACGGAAATTCATTTCATAAACACTCATAATAATACTTCCTTTTGTGTACATTTTGTACGAGATCCACACCTTCTTCCAGTCCACCCTTACACAGAGCGCAGCTAATATCTGCATTCCGCTCATGAGCTGTGAGCCGGCTCGGAGAGCGCAAACCTTGTGCAGGCCTGTTCTAGAGCAAAGTTAAAAAGTAAAGGTGATAGTGCATCGCCTTGATTTAGCCCGCAAGTGAATTGGAAAAGCATCTGACAGAAACTGGCCTACACGAACTCAACTGTACGTTTCACTGAGATACATTTTAACTATTCGAAATATTTTATTGGGAATACCAAATTCAATAATTGTAGTCTTTGAATTAGAATTATTAAACGTTTCGTATGTCTTTATTTATCATTATGTAGACTACCATAGTTTTGTTCGACACACTCTATCAAATGCCTTTTCTATATCTACAAAGGCATAAATTTAGGCATAGTATATGATCTATTTTTTTTTCTTCTCTTTTAATTTAGGAACAATTTTACATTACAATGAAAGTCGAAAGAATAGAAGAAAAAGAAGAGATCGAGAAATATGAAGAAAAATATATGAAAAGCGCAAGAGAGGAGGAGGATCAGGAAGAGCCGAGTTCCGTGGAGGAGGAGAGGTTTCAATGGTGATCGCATGCCAACACAGACGAACTCGCGTGCCGATTATGACACGCCTGTCAATGTCACGGCATTAACAGTGCAAGTGATAGATATGAACGATGCTGACAGGGTGGGCCTAGAGGTGAAGGTGGGCTCCGAATAACAATGAGGGTCTGCCAGAGGTGAGGATGAGCTCGTAAGGAAGAGAGACCGTAATGTAGCCAACAGGTCCGTTAATGTGTCTGAGACTTCGGTGCGTTCAGGCACTTTAAATGTAATGAACAACTTGAGTTCGTTGTAAATAATGTTAGTTTATTACTATGTACCTTTAACGAAGAGGAAGGAAGAATGAAGTAAATTAAATAAATTAATAAAAGAAGAGAAAATGAAAAAAAGAAGGTAAATGAAATTAAAAAGACAAAAAGGGGAAAAGGAAAGTATTGAAAAAAAACACAAATGCAGGAGATAAAAACGGAAGAAGGGAAAGCAAGAAGAAACGAAAAGTAGAGAGAATTGAAAATAACTAATTTATTTATTTATTTATTTATTTATTTATTTATTTCCTTATTCATTTCATTCTTTATTTATTTATATTTACTTACTTACTTACTTACTTACTGGCTTTTAAGGAACCCGGAGGTTCATTGCCGCCCTCACATAACCCCGCCATTGATCCCTATCCTGAGCAAGATTAATCCAGTCTCTACCATCATATTCCACCTCCCTCAAATCC